>JAVQKC010053452.1:0-10775 GCA_036025475.1 Philypnodon macrostomus | reverse complement strand
AGTTATTGTGAATACACCATTAATGTTTGAACAATGTTGAGAGTTATTGTGAATACACCATTAACGTTTGAACAATGTTGAGAGTTATTGTGAACGCGTTTAATAAAGTTTGACTGACTGACGGGTCTGACTGTTTTGTTTATCTTAATGCTCCTTATGGTCCGGTGCGCCTTATATATGAAAACATTTCGAAAATAAACCATTCATTGACAGTGCGCCTTATAATCCAGTGCGCCCTATAGTGCAGAAAATACGGTAGCTTAGAAATCCACTCTCATTACATCAAGGTCTGCAGATTTCTTACTGCACAAGATGAAGCAGGTGGAATCCACCACATTGAATGCCACATTTTCGAGTATAACGTCTTCCCAATAAAGTGCCCAGTGGCTGCAGATTCTTGTAGACGTGTGACAGTCTCGTCTGTGTCAAACTAAAATCTCCGGAGACGCCACATCAGGCCTGTCACAGCAGCTGTATCGTTGTGTTGTGGATAATTGACGTGAACTTCCTGGCCTTGAACTTGAATGACACGTCTCGGGGCACCAGTGTGACGTGGTGTAACCTGATCGGTGCTCTCGATACACTTAGCTGTCAGCTTAGCTCCAGAGTAATCACAGACCGCCATTAACGAGCAGACAAGGGCCCACACGGGCGGCAGATAAGCAATCAACTTGCAAATTGGCTTACGATACGACGAAATACCCATTAGTGCATTACAAACATGCTTCAGTGGAGAATCCGGGCTTTAGCGTATATATACACACAAGCTAATCCCATCATTTTTTGTGATTAACATAATTTTAGATGCATTTGGAATGTACACCTGCTCTGTCACAGTGCTATCAGTGAAATCCTTACAGTGTGTGGCCAAGGCATAGCAATAGGTCTTAATTATTCAACAATGAAGCATAAAGAAAAGCAAATGCACCCTGAGTTTGTGCTACCAGCAGTCATTACGTGTCTGTGAGTCCCTTTGGGGGCACAGCCGACCGCTCTGTTGCAGCATCATTTCTAAGGTCGAGGTGACTGATGAGCTTGTTTTCCCCCTGAATCTGCTCTGTGTGCGGCTGTTGTGTCTGCTAGAGCTCACACAGAAATGATCATAACAGTCTAATAAAACGTCTGCCTCGACTGTGTTTTCTGTGAATAATTTCTGTCGAGTAATTGTTATTGTTTGAATGCGTCATTAGAGGAAGGGGATTTAGCCACGCTCCGTTGCGCAGAGATTTTGATGTATCATGATATTACATACTATAATTTTTGTTAATCATCAATATAGTGTGCTTGCTGTGAGGAGCTGCAAAGTGCTGGTTTTCCATTCTACATCAATTCAATGAATGTGGTTTATGCTAGCGCCAGACTAGCCCCAAATTTTCACAATTCATTTTGATCTTTTTCTGTAACTATAGGCCTTAGATGGGTTATAACCTAGACAGTGATTCACTATGGCAATTAATGCTTCAAAAACGTCATGTCTTTATGGTACTACCAGGAGGACTTAATAGTTGGCTTGCCAGAGAATGAAACCCACAACCTCCTTCTTGAGAGAAAAAAGAGCTACTCTATCTTGAAAATTGACGTTTTCAAAATGGTAACACATAAAATATAATGGCTGCTGCGTGCTCATAAGGTATATTATAGTTTCCCACCGAGGATTAACTAAAGACATTCTCGCCAAGCCTGTTTCAATATAACTCTCCCCTCATTTTCTGGGGATAGAAATAGAAGCTGCATACATTTTTCTTCATAAATTGCGTACAAGGAGTTTGTTATTCCAGGTTAGCGGGGTCATATTCATTACAGTTGTGTTTTCTGTTGAGATGGGTCTGCTTCCACTGATAATAACAATCCTCCACAACTGCAGGATCCCTGTGACCTTTTAAGAGTCAGCTGCCAATCAAATTTAAGCCACCTGTAATGGAGACCAGGTGATTACGGTGATTCACAGCCATAAACATAAATCGCTGTCCTTCAAAAGAAAATTGAGAAACAAAATGAGTGTCTTATTACACCATTGAAGATAGACGACTTCCAGACAAACAGGAAAAAAGCTATGTAATGACTTGGATGGATCTTGGTTTGTGTGTGGGAATGATCTGACAGCCAATAGAGACATCTGTCAGTGGAGGCATTTGTCTTTTATGGCCACTCCAACAATCCCGATTACCCATGTGATGCGGATCCGGCACAGTTCAAAGCTTGTCATTGTGCGGCCACAAAAGGCTGCTACAGATAACGGCAGATCCCAAGATATACACCAAGGAGAGGAGATAATTAACTTTCAGCTTCAAGGCACCTCCAAGACTTCCCGTCGACTGCAGTTAGCGTCCTCCTGAAGTCTTCAAACACCAGATGCCCAGATATTCTTATATTTCTTTACATTTAAACTTTATATTTAGCCTTAAGAGCACAATCATTCAAAAGCTCATTAAGTTCATCTGTTATCATGATCTGTAACGGGCCAAAAAGATATGTATATATTCCAGTCTGTAAGGTTGGCAGTAGGTCCACAGGTATTGCTGATGTTGCGTCCTTAGACAAGACACCGGTATAATAATTTGATCGTGTGATGGTAATAAAAGCAGCCATTAGCGTGGTTTGGCAGTCTGCCCTAAGACTATTGTGGCTAAAGAGGTAGCTTACCACCACCAGTGTGTGGCAAAGAAGGAAAACAATATTGGATTCAGTTGTCTAGCACTTGGAAAGCACTATATAAATCAAATCCATTTTTAGTCTGGTCTCTGAATGGAAACAACTGAAAAACAATAAATCAGCTTTTACTAAATATTGCATCGACTACAACTCTGAACTTGAAAATGTGAAAAGAAATAAATGTATCCACTGTTTATGTATGAGAGCTAATTCAATGAACTGAACTTTTTTCTTTTAATCTTTGGGTTTCTGAGTCTATTTTTAGATGTGACCCAGATTGAACTGTGAACGAACTACACACACCTGGTGCAGACAACGGGCCGTACACTTGACTCAACACACCGAGAGAAGTGTTGAGGTGCTTTTAACATAACGGCACACTTAATTGCTTGACCTTTTTGGTGCTGGTGGCTTTCATAAAGGCTTAATTAAGAGCCCCATTACAACATGAGATCTTGAATATTAGGTTAAAGATTGGGTTCTTGTGAGGACACTAGAGAATCAGCTTGAAAAAGATCTACAAAAAAGATAGAGGTAGATAATTTAGATTTAATATAGAATTTTGAGATGTAGCAAGAGACATCAGGTGGTAGAGCAGGTCTTTTTGGAAGGTTGACGTTTGATTGTCACTCCACACTGCCCTTGTGTCCTCGGGCAAAACATTTTACTCACCTTGCCCATTCATGAATGTATTGGTGAGATTGTCATGGTGTGTTTGGTGGTGGTGAGAGAGGCTGTATGTGCTATATATGGCTGTCCCAGGGCAGTCGTGGCAACAAAGGTACTACCAGTGTGTGACTCTGCAGTGATAAATTATGCACTCAATTGTAAAGCACTAGCAATATTTTTTATTAAATTAAGATTAAGCCTTAAGGCATATTTCATCATCTTTTGCTTTACACCCGTGCATAAAAAGACCCCAGTGATTGTGGAATTAAACATACACTATTCCTATTAATTTTGTACATATCCTGTGCACAGTAACAACGGCTCTATTTCGTGTGCTAATGTTTCTGACTATTGATGCATGGTAAATCTTATAAATTACATAATGTGTCCTGCAGTGAGGACTGAGCAGCTGCAGCAAATGGGAGGAATATAGGTCACATCTCCCTAGATCTGTGTAACCTCCACACTTCATAACCATCACAGTTAATGAGGAGGCCACTCTGTAGGCATTTTTCATGTGACACATTCACCAGGTAAGAGTCTCACGCCTACTACCAGTTAAATGATGAGAAAACTAATATATTCAAGCTCATACCAGGATTTCACCTTGATCTAAGGTTGAAATAATATGTAGCATAAGTGAGTGGGGCTACCCGCAGAGAGTTTTATAAAGATGTACTGACTTTATTACTGGAATTTCATCCTTTATACAATGCAAAAATCAAACCGTGTGTGTGTGTGTGTGTGTAGGGGGTGAAACAAAGACAACAATCCATTCTCACGTTCATTCACTACGGGACATTTAGAGTAACCAATTTTCATGCATGTCTTTGGACTGGAAGGAACCTGCAGAGAGTTTTATGAAGATATATTGACTATTACTATTTCATTCTTCAAGGCCATTGATATATAAAACTTTGTGTGGGCATAGTTGTGGTGATTTACAATAAATTTGCAATGTCAAGGAACTAATCCGTGAAACTATTAGTCAGAGTGAACTGGGTTGGAGGCAGTTCTATCCAATCAGTTTTATTTGAAAGGCTAGGCGCTGCTGTGAGATGAATCTTTTTCCTCAGGTTTTTGTCAGAACGAGATCAGTGAAGTCTAACATATTGCATGTGACACGAATGAGCAAACAAATTATACGCCCCCACTTCAGCCCGGGATGATCAACATAAATGATGAAAAGACTCTAACAGAAAGACTCCCCCCGGAGTTCAGCTAATGCTTCAACTGTGAGCCAACACAACAGCCCGACCAATTTAGAGAAGAGTGAAGTCTGCAGTCAGTCCAAAACATTCCAGGTCCAATGTAGTGATGGATTGGAGAAGTTATTGTTGAGCATCCATTTTGATTGATCAGTGCTCAGCTGGAACATGCATGGGAAATAGTTTTGTTAAGCTTTCAGGGGATTGTCCATTACACATTACTTAATGATGCCCAAAACTGACATGCAGACTCTGAGAGATCAAGGATCAAACCCACAAACTCTGAGCAATGCAATAAAGAAAACACTGTAGTGACCCTTCAAGACATCAACCAGCAGGTAATCTCTGTTACAGCAGCACAAATGTCTTCACAGTGATTGTGTTTAGCCCCGTAGCATGTGTCTTTATTTTACTGACTTCTGGTTTGAGGAAGTGCAGAGACAAGCCTTGATGAGTGCACCTTTGAAGTGTGTCTTTCTCTCCTCCTCTGTGCTTCTGAGCTGGGAACTGTCAGCGCTCTGAAGCCTGCCTGTGTCCGCTTTCATCCTCCAGCCCGACTCTTTTACTCCCACAAGGACTCCGGCACCACCCAGAGCTAGCATCCAGACACCTCCCATTAGCTCAGCCCTCTGACATTCCCTTGCTGTTGAGCCATTTGTCGGCCGAGACGCCTCATTCTTCAGAATTAGCGGCTTATTGTTGCCATCTCTCTCAACGAAGTGCCAGCTGCCAGTGCATTAGGGCTCAGAACAATCAGGTGTCATGTCTGATCGTGCAACATTGATCAGGGCATCTGTATAACACAAACAGTGAGGAATAATTGAACATGTTATTGCTCTTCTTTCAGTTTATCTACAGCCCTGTCAGCGCTGAAATGTCCAATCAATCGCAGTCCAGAGGGACCTATTTTATTTCCCGCCCTCCAGTTATTCACACTAGGAAAGGCAGTCTCCTCCAATCTACAGAGGCAACATTTCAGAGGTGGTGAGAAGATCATTTACTTCAGGTTATTGCTGTTTTTTGGCAATGTAATGGGTTATTAAATACAATTGAAATACTGGAGCCTATCCCAGCAACTATGGGCCTTAGGTGTCTGGACATTGGAAAACTAACACTAGGCAATGCCCATTAAGTAGCAGGGCTAACAGAGAGGCACCCATTTACTCTCACATTCATTTTCCCGGGGTTGACAATTCTCCTTCAACGGAGGAGAAAGCTGGAGTATTGGGAGTGAACCCACAGTAACACGAGGAGGACATGCAGACTCAGCTGGAAACCCCAACCTCCCTTTAGGGAAGCCACCATGCACCCTCCAAGTTCATGTAGTAGCAGCATATTTTTTTGACTTGATATCATTTTTTGGAAGTAAATTTTACTTTTACTCAACTACTATTCCACTACTGCCTATTTCACTTCAGTTCAGTTCATCTTGTAGGGACTCTGAAAGGGGCTTTGTTATCTTTTGAATCCATCTAGTCTCAATCCTTACCAACACAATAACCTGAGTCCCTCTTCCCACCCTCGCTAATTATATATTCAATTAAAACGGTGTGTCTTTCGTGGGTAATGGTGATGAATATGGAGGCGTTAATTTTTCCGGTGTCATTCTCAAAGGGAGGAGACTCTGGAGTTTGACAAAGAGTGTGAGTTGATTGGATCCAGGATGTTTTTGCTGCAGGGTACACACTGGTGGAGGTTAATGTTGCGTGCAAGGACAAAGTGTTCGAGAATACGTCGTTCCTGAGCGACAGCGTGACTGATGTACTGCCATCGCCACCAAAGGTCACAATAAAAAAGTCTTTCAAATACTTAAAATAGAGTGAATTACACAATATAGCTGGGAAGAAAGAGTACTACGGTGTTACGATGATCTGGTTCCAATTGTTCACGGGCACAAATCATTCTTTCTTATCTATTGCTTTCGCTGCATATTTTAGAGATTTGCAGCAGTCGTAAAGGGTACACTCACCAGTGACTTTATTAGGTACAACTGTTTAATTGTTAACAAATATGGATCAAAACCCATAACAGCAAGTTGATCAATCCTGATACAATTAGGCATATATGTTGAAAAATATTATAAAATATTATTTATTTATGACTGTGGCATGGTTGTGAATGGCAGTATTTCAGAAACTCTTATTGGGAGTTCCACATGCAACCGTGTCTAGGGTTCAGGCAGAAAAATATATTCCAGTGGGTGTCAGTTCCATACAAATTGCCTTGTTGATGATAGAGATCAGACTGGTTTGAGGTGATAGTAAGGTAACAGTAACTCCAATGTGTTGTCTGTCAAACTTTGAAGCAAATGTGTGCTACTTTGTTGTTAGGTACAAAAATAGGAAGTGGTTGGTGACTGAACAGCACATGTCTAGAGAGTATAGTATAGATTCACATTCATCATCTTTCTACATCATGTACAACAAAAGCTGCAACAAGCTGTCCAGTTGTTTTTGATGTATACAACATACATTTAACCATCAAGTCGCAATTACTCCATCCTTATGTACGTTTCTGAATTCCTGATCTGAGTGGGAACAAAGCTGAACGCTAGCCGACCTTGACTCCCACCTCGCCAAACAAAAGGAGGCAGCTAGCGGTTGCCTTAGGAACCCATGCAGAGCACAGAACAGCTCGTAGTAGCACTTTGAATAGGCATTGGTTCACTCTTCTTACCCGTGGCAATGTTAGACCTGTTTTTGTGTGGCTTAAGTCCCCTCTAAAGCCATGACGGGTTTTAGAGATGGCTTATATATGTAAAGTTAGGGGGCAACTAAACTCCAGAGGGGCTGAATTGCTTTTTCCCACAACGGTGATGGATCAAGCGCCTGACCTGATAATAAATGAGTGGGCTTTGAAAGCAGTTGTTGTAAGATAAGATATATTTCACAGATAATTCTTGGAGTAAGGTATGATTATCTTCATCTGATTAACACTAGGGTAGATTGAATTGAGTTTGATCACCAGTGAACGGGTACTTTTTGTGCTATTGACGGCGCCGGCGGCAACGGTAAAAGAAGTCATTGGTTAGAATTGATTGAAACTGTGATTTCAGATAGGTGTTGAGGAGGTCAGCTTTCATTACTCTTACTGCAGCAGTGACTAAAGCTACTTTTAAAGCAGCGTGGTAGCACTTAACGATAAAAAGTGGAGAGGAAGGTCCCACATGACGGTGTACCTGGCAATGCACCAGCTCAACCTGCTGCATCCAGAAAAAGGTGTTAAATGTGATTTCTATCATCTGTGCTCCATCCATAATCATATGAGCCTATGACTTTTAACATGGAGCCCACTCACGCTTCAAGAACATCTGAATCTACGTGTACATGAAATCAGGTTATTGACTTTTCCTAGATATAAGGTCTTTTTTACAGTAAAATCAACACACTGGACAAAACCGTACGTACATTTCACATCCCAGTCACACTAAATCAGTGACTGTGGTTTACAAAATGAACCTTCTACACAAAATGGACTGCTCTATAAATAACTTTTCTTCCTCTAAGGCATACATTATAATGCATTTATTCGTCTCACCTGAGGGCAAGTAAAAGCAAAATAAGAATATTTTGAGTTGTCGGTGGGAACCATCACCTCACTGGTGTTTTGTATCTCATCTTTGACTACATGCAAACTTATGAGTTTATTTCCTAAATTTCTCGGCATGCAGCCGTTCTGTTCCTCACAACACCGGTGTGAGAATGGATGGTAGTGACAGCTCGTGGGAAGTGGCGTCTGCCAGAGCAGTGTCACCTCCACTGTATGTGCACCGGGAGTGCTGCCAAGATGCAACTTTTTAGAGCTGATTCAGCTGGTACCGGGTTTGGCAGCAGCGGTGATGTGCGTCGCGGATCTGCCTCCGAGTGTCATTAAGTGGCACGGATGAGAGCGGGTCGTGGCAGGGCACTGTCACATGTGCTCAGCTCACACAGCCCCACCTGGCACCGGTCTCTGGGAGGAACCGGAGAAGAAAAGATGGAGAGACAAAGATAGACAAAGAGGCAGATGTGTTTAAAGACAGCTGTAAGTGTGCAGGAACAGCGAGAGCAAAGCTCCAGAGACCTACTGTGTAAGAACTCAAGGCAAGGTGAGAAAGTGAGAGGCAGAGTGGGAAGCTGTGAGAAAAGCATCCAGCATCAAGTCGGGCTGACTCACTCCCTGAGGCTCATCAGAAAATGCTCTTTCGTCTTCTGTTCTGCGTCTGCCAAGTCCACAATACCACACGCCATCCTCCACATGAGAAACAAATAATGAGATTCACGAAGTGCCGCCTTTTAGCAGCGGAGCAGACATCTATGAGGGCGGGCTCAGAGTGTTGGCTTCTAATTCGCCGTATAAAGCCGTTGCTATTGGTCTGCTAAAGTATGCTAAAGCGTATACAACAATCACAATGGCACAACTTTTATGTTACAGGATTAGGAGAGGATGGTTTTTCTGGTTCAACAGGATTAAAGCTGGCGTTAACCCCTCCAACACAAACAGACTACAGACAAGATGGGGTGGAAGCAGGACAGTGTTCGCTGCCAGTACTTAGCACCAAAAACAAACAGGAATAAGCTGTACTTGGAGTAAGGAGACAAAAACCAAACTGCCCACGGCAAAACATTAAGAAAACACGCCGACGAGGGAAGAATAGAAGCCTCTTCTTCACCGACACAGAAATAGAAAAATCTCTCTGTAATTGGCCCGCCTTTCTTCTTCTGCTACCTCTGGAGGCTAAGAGAAACATGCTTAAATACGCACACAGGAAGCTCTGTCTGCTCCAGCTCCACAATAATTGGTTCCTGCCAAGCATCAAGTCTTCAGTGAGCTGCCTTCAGCCCGGTGCGCTGAGCTGTCTCAAACTTTCAGGTACTGCTTCAAGGCGCCTATACAAACTGGAGCCTCAAATATCTCATGAAGCCCTAAGCAGAAGAAAATGCGGTGGTTAGATTCGGATGGACATTTCTGAATTTTGGGGATTTTATCAAGGGTTTTTTTTGGTCTTTTTTGTGCAATTTACTGCATTTAACCATAATTGATACAGTACTGTGCAGATGTTGATTAGCGTGAAGAAACAGAGCGATGTGAGCAGCCTACAACCACTGAGGAAATGCTGGATACAATCTATCTCTCCTTCAGTAATGTATTTCCAAGTACATTTTTGAAAGAGTGGCAAGGTGACTGGATTTTGAACTGTAAAAATATATATATATAATATTAACCTAAAAAATAACTGAATAAAACTGTAAAATGTCACGCCCTTGCACTTGCAGACACCTGGAGGTCCCTTGATACCAATGCAATTTTCTGTCTAGGGGTATGATGTAATTTGGTGGCAATGCTGTGGAAAGTTACTGTGCCCATATTTAGTCAACAGATGTAGCCCCAATAGCTGCATTTGTGAAACACATCTTTATGGGTCCCCAGTGAAAGACAGTGTCCATATCTAGGTGTGTTTGATGCTGTGTTATCGGTGTGCCTGGATAAGCCCTTCACTCTCATCAGCGCCAGATGGATCCCTACAAAATAGCCAGGGAGAAAATTAAGAACAACAGCTGTCAGATTTTACCGGCAAAGTGAGCAGCACATGGGAATCGGAGAGCTAAAAACACAAAGAAACTAATGTGCAGTCATCCGGCCCAAACCTTACCCAGGTAAAGCTAGATTGACACACAGCGAAATGGCTTATTAGGAAATTTCATGGGAGTCTAAGAGTGATTATCCTGAGGCTGTCAACTGCAAACAGCGTGTCAAAATGCCACCCAGGCGTCTCCCTCCAGGTGGTTGATATGTCGCAGCATTGGAAGAGGCATGTGTTCGTGAGAATGATGGGTGATGGGCATGAAGAGGGGTAGGCAGATGGGGGCTAAGCAGTGCATACATGCAAACAAGCATTAACTGTTATTTGTGCAAAGGATTGACACATCACAACCGCATGTCATTTTGGTCTAAAACTAAAGTAAAACATGCATAAACCGTCTGTGCAGGATCTATACCAGGTTTGACCGGTCTAAACCAGAACTAAATCAGGTCTAAACCAGAACTAAATCAGGTCTAAACCAGAACTAAACTAGGCCTGTGCTGTCATCCCCCAACAGCAAGGTGTATATAGGCGAAACGGCCCCATACGTCTGCCCCATATGTCTGCCCCATACGTCTGCTACAACTGTCACCAACGGGCACCTTAATCAGACATTGTGTGATTTCTAAGGGTTTAATATTGTTAACGAGCAATTAAGAGGCCCCACCCCCAAACCATGACAA
>JAVQKC010053441.1:0-26219 GCA_036025475.1 Philypnodon macrostomus | reverse complement strand
TCTGTCTGCACCATATGCAGATGAGCAGTTAATGTGATGTCTCTGCTGAGCTGATGTTTAAATTTGATATGGCAATCCTGAACCACACTGCATGCTGCCAGCCAGGGCTGTGGCATGTGTCTCTGCTAAATTTATGTTTGTTCAAATATGGTGAGATATAGCTGACATATCATAATGACAGGATACATGTGCATGTTGTCTTTGTTACCTCTGCCAAGGACGTTTGTCTGTCTGTCTGTCTGTCTTTCTGTAAGCAACAATCTACTGAACGGATTTGGATGAAATTTTCAGGGAAGGTCAGAAATTACACAAGGACCAGTTGATTACATTTTAGAAATGAGCTGCCTTGGTGGAGGTCTGTGCTGTCAGAGCGCTTTCTAGTTTTATTTGTTTTATTTAGTTTATTTACATCAGCATTGATCACAATAGAAAATATGCCTAGTATCAGATTATACAGTAGCTCTCAGAACTAAAGACCATTTCATCATTACTGTTCATCAGATCTAGAGTTGTCATGGGGTTGTTTAATACTAGTCAGAAGAGTTTCAACTTGAATTTTAAAAGTGGGATCAATTTTTATTTTATTTTTGCTTTTATTTGATTACCAATTGGATAGTAAAAATCTTGCTGTATTTCTGTTACTGAAGCTGTGGGGTGCTGGGATTTTGTGAGTGTTTATTGTGGTAATACGCAGGGGCGTGTGCTTGCAGGGCAGTGGCAGAACTGATTGGATTCTCCACAGACTTCATTAGTTAAAACAAAGCCAGTTGTCCATTTGGGCCCTTTCACAGCCTAATTGATATTGATTTACTGATTTGCCCAGAATGGTTTAAAAGCATGTTTGGAGTTGGTGCTTTTCCTCTGCCTCTCTGATTGCATCTGTCCAATGAGAGTAAAACAAGACAAAAATGAACCTAAAAATAATTAAAAATAAAACTTGAAATTTTGTTTTTTGTTGGGGCTAATCAGCTCATTCTCACATGACTGTCATCTGCAAATCTTAATTAGCATTCACAGTCAGCCTCCTCCTATTTTGTAATTTCATTTCCATCACAGTATTTTATAATTGAAATAATTATGGAGATCATTCTTTTTTCTTACCTAATTCCTGTGAACTGTTTTTGTCAGTGTTCTTTGTTATATATCATTTGTCTTTGATAGCAGTATTACTGTACCATGCCCATAACTGGATAATGATAGTTATCATAAATGGTTAGCACTTAGCTAAGTGAAGCATTGAGATCAATGGCAGTGATGTTAGTGTTTGAATGAAGGAGGCCTTTTATCATGTTGATGGATGGCAGGCCTGTCTTTAATGTGACATGTTATGATCATATCAATTTGTTCTCAGTTCTCATCCACATCACTTTATTGCCTCTCTGTCTCACAGTCCATCACTCTGCACTGTAAATTCAGACTTCAAATGGCAGCATGCCACAACGCTTCATAAAGCAGCCATTTCTCTTGCTTTAATACTTCCCTCCTTTTTCTCCACGTTTTTCTGTTTTATTTCAGGCTTGTGCTTGGGCTTCTCCCCTCTTGAATCCACCTTATTATAACTCTATTTGGATACCTCTCTTGCCCTATTTTCTCTCCTCTTCCTCTCTATGTTCCTTGACAGGCATCAGCCGACAGTGTACACCTAAGAGTGAAGGAATCAGACTGGGATTAAAATGTAATATCAGACTATTAAAAAGATTAGCGGTTGACATTTTACCGTCTGAGCTACTTCCAAATCTGATGAACTGGCATTCATGATATTGATTTATTTCCTGGCTCCGTTTATTGGTCCATATCTACATGGACAGCCATGCATCTGATATGGTGGCCTTTTATAAGGCACCCTGTCACCCGGTCCTTGGCGCTAAGAAACCAAAGACCTGCTGCCAGGAATGATTGTTTAGGGATGTAAAGGTTATTCATTAAATCTGGAGTTTTGAAAGAGCAGCGGCTGCGACAACTGGGCGTAAAAGGACAGCAGTGATTTGGGTTTCTCGAGGACAAAAGCAGTGAGCTGGTATCGAACCTCTTAATGAAAGCGTCACAAAAAAGCCTTAATTATTTTCAATTATGATGAACCATTATTTCAGCTCAATTATGGCTCACATCCTTCAAGGCTAACAAGGTGCAGGACATGATCGAGGTTGCCCATTAGTCTCTCTGTCAACACATTTACAAAGAGATATGAGCTCCACAGGCCACAGATGAAAAGGGAACGTTTGTGGCTTTTCACGTCTTAAATATTCTTTTATATTCCTGAGATTGTGTGCATTTGTACTGTCCTTTCTTCCAATGAGCTGTAAAGTAAGTAGTCTTTATTCATGGGACTGGAGAACAAGGGGAACCAACCTCTTTATGGTGCACATGCCGTTTGGATTTGGCCCTGATTGATATGCATTAGGGGTAGTACTTTACTTTACAGAATGGTAATATTGTGGTAATAGTGTGTAAATAAACTAGTAATAAACAGGTAGTCATTTTTATGTAAACCCATACCCTAACCCCATACCCTAACCAACAGTCACCCATAATTACTTACTTGGTATTTCCATATTGTGCTACAGGTTCCCATTACCATGCTAAACCGTACGGACAATAAAGTCTTAGCTTATCTTATGTTACTTACAAATATGAAAGAAGAAGATTGTGGGTGTGACCATTGGACTGGACAACAGACAGTCTTTCTGAGTATGGTATCGCCTCCATGTACTGCCACAGCTTTGTTCCACCATCCAATAAAATGCATCTTAGAAGAATAGTGACTCCAAATTGCTGGCCATTTTCCAGGGTGATGGCGTCTGATATTCTACTAATCAGTACGTTTTACCAAGTTTTCTTTGCTTGGCTCCCAACATGAGCGCATTTTACTGTCTATCATAATGTTTACTGTCCCTAACAAAATGTAACTCTATCTCTGTTTAATAACTGCTATAGCTACCATGTTTTTCTTGTTCTTTCTATTGCTCCATAAAACACACATATACAAAGCTTGTCATCAGTAATGCATGTATTCATAATGCCAGCCTCATTTGCATGTGTGAGGAGGTCCAGGCTAATGGAGCTGATCCGTACTGTTAAATGAGGAAGAGGGGGGTTGTATTGAAGAGTAAGAGGAGGAGAAAAAGAGCAGAGGTTTTTCTTTGAGCTCAGCAGATACTGTACTGCTCACACCTAGAGCTAATGTGTATCTCACAGCCATTGAATATCACAAGCTAAATGAGGCCTAGCATACTGTACTTCTACAAATCCTCTATTCTATTCACCCTTTACCACTCAGGTCATTTCTCTGGCTCCACTTAAATGTCCTCAATATGTCACACTAGCATGCATGAACGCTTCCACATCTACGGCTCTGTGTGTATGCATATATGCACAAAGCCCACAGTGGATGGCAGGCTAATGCATGGTAGTAATGTAATATGTAGTTCATTTTGAATTCTTTTTCTCCTCAAAGTATTTTTTTCCTTCAGTGGACTTTGTTATTCAGTTTATGATAAGGTTTTTACACCATTAAGGCAATCATCTGGGTAGAAGGATCACGTTTCTACCACCACACACATGTTATAGATATAATATACATGAATACCTTCTTTATGACTATTTATCTGCACTTCCAGTATTAGTATTAATCACAGAGATGAAACAGAACCTTCTGGAGTCCCAATACCATCGCTCCTTCAGCACTTGTCTCAGATATCTGCCAGATGTCCTCCAATGGGAAAGTGATGTGTTTGAGGCCAGGACAGAAGTGTTAAAGCCTGATAATGTATTTATCAGGTTTTAAAGATGTGTGTTTATTGGCGGAGGGCTGTTGGTGCAGTGTGCCAGGTTGGGTGTGTGAGAATGGCAGGTTGGCAGGTGAGAAGAGAGATGTGTTAAAAAACAGTGTTATTGTGACACAGATGGGCTGCTGAGAGTGGGACGACAGAAGAGTGAAAATCATTCACTCAGCATTTTCAAATACACATTTTACCCACTATATATTTAATGCACAAAACAAAAATTGGAGAGACGGTAAATTTAAATGGTCTGTTAGACAATGATATAATTTCACTCAACAAGCGCAAGAAGAAACTGCAACAATGTATAATTAAAAAACTTTGATGTCAATGTGATGACTAAATGAAGAGTTGTGAGGTGACTGAAGCAATGAGAAATGTATTGACCCCTTTAAGAATGGTCTGGCCTTCTGGTTTTTAGCTTCTCTCTTTATGTAGCACAAATTTGGCAAGCATAAGTTCATACTATAGTGGGCCCCAGCACCACCTGCTCTATCCTAGAGCGGGCCCTGGCACCACAGTGGCTCCCTCATGTTTCAGCTCTGTTTCACGTCTGGCCTGGCCTGAAGCGGGGTGAGACCAGGAGCCCGTCTGCAGATAGGACGCAGCCAAAAAGCTGTCTGTTGTGGAGCAGAAGTCTGGCTGCGTTCCACCTGAACATGGGTCCCCATCTGTTTCCATCCCAGTGATCACATCTGACCCATATCACATTGGCTGGTACATACTGATAGAGAAATATTCACAATCAAAAGCGTTTTGGATTTTTAACTAATTTTAACACATTTTGTATGATGTAAAAATGGAATTGAATTGAATATTTTTTATTTTATAATAGAACTATCAATTCACCTATGAGCATTGAAGAATATACCTATTTTACATATTTTATATCATAGTGCCAACTATATATACACAAATATTTTTTTACAATATTGTAACTTCTGACATATTATATTTCATTTAAGTGTTATCTTAAAAATTATGTATTTGTATTTCCCATTTACCCTTCTTTATCATTTACAACAGGGGGGAAATTGAAGCAAAGTGTGCGTGTGCGTGTGTGGGTGCGTGTGTGTGTGGGTGCGTGTGTGTGGGTGTGTGTCTGTGTCATGTGTACGGAGATGAAACAGATAAGAGTAAGCCTTTGAAATGCACAAGTGATAGTGATGATTGGCCACTAGGTTGAGGAGGAGTTTTTTTTTCACCCCACATTTTATCATAATACTACACACTTACATACACAAGGGTAATTAAGAACTGTTAAAAACCAAACTAAAACTGTATTCGTCGTTAGTCGTACGTCAGAATTCAGTGCACGTATTAGCTCGGGAGGATTGTGGGCCACTGTTGCAATGAGTGTAATGGTGGCTTACACAGACACACAAACAGTTCAGAATGGTGGGGCCTAGGGACCAATTTATTTACATGCACAGAAAAGAGTAGCAGTGGATTGGAGGATGAAACAAAAACGGGAAGGAAGAGGAAACAGCAGGGAATTATGGAGAAAACCCAAAGGAATATGATACTTTCTCAGCCATAGACATGACCAATTTATGTGGCTCTGTGTGCCATTTACTAATATGTATGAATATGTATTCCATTAAGTACTTTTTCTGTGGGGAAAAAAGAAATGACGACTAAATCTAAATGACTAGGGCTGCACAATATATCGCAAAATTATCGCAATATTTGCTGTTGCAATATCCATATCGCAAGAATCTGCGACATGGTCTTATATCTGACACTGTTTAAGGCATTTTCCATTGGAGCTGGGCAAAAAAACTGTTGAAAGTCTACTATATTACATTTTTTTATATTTGTCCTGATATGGCTTTGTTTCCTCATTTATTCTAGTGATTTTGAAAATACAGGAACTCTTTCTGCAGAATAGAATTTCCATCAAAATATCGCAATAATATCGATATCGCAATATTCAACATAGTTAATATATTGCATGTTTTTTCCCATATCGTGCAGCCCTAAAAAATAACCTACCATATATGTTCCTGCAGATAATAAATAAACATGTTTAAATTTGTCGTTTGATGATTTAAGAACAATTTTTCCAACACTTCCATATTCCCAGAATCCAGTATTTTATTTTATTTTTTTCACTAGGGATCCATATAGTACCCTTTAAATGGTACCTTACTGAAGTTTGATGTCTTCTTGTGTTACAGGCAGGATGCCACTGACCTCACCGGACCAATACAAAGGTAATGGAAATCGATCCCTTCTTTATCTTTTTCGTTAAAACTTTCACTTCTTGGGCTTTCTCTGCAAGGCGTACACTATGTTTTGTACTAGCTTCCGGTCATTCTCAAATTGGTATTTTGATGGAGCATGTAAAAGCATAAAAGTTGTGGGGTGGACAAGAAGAGAGACCTTGCAATGAAGAGGGGAAAAAAATGGGCGAATGAGCAAAGGGGGAGAAAGGAGGGGAAATTGTAGAGGGAGAGATATGACAAGACTCAGATCTACAGCCAAGACGGGTCATTAAACTAAAGCCATCGGCGACAGAATGACACATCAAGCAAGGGAAGGGGGAAGAGGCTTTAAATAAGGAGCCATCTTAAAATAGCACCACATATTTTTTACCCGTGGCTGAGATAACAGGAGAAGGACCAATATCCCTCCGCAAAAAACTCTTTGGGCCCAAGGCCACTGCTCCAATAAGATCTACTTGTATATCCACTAAACAACATAGCATCTCTGTCACAACCACAAATAGTGTCCTCTAATGCAGTGTGTGTACATTACGTCAGGCTACATTTGTCTTCACTGGAGTCTCATTAACAGCCTCCACAATGCAGGTGTTAGGTTATTGATTGATTATTTATTATGTGTCTTCTTTTAGATATATGTGAAATGCTCCAAATAAATCCTCTTTATATCAGTTTGAGAAAAGGTGAGGAGGAGGAGTAGGAGAATAATATCTATAATATATGTCGTCAGTAAAATATGGGAAATAAATACATGTACCAAATGTAATATGCTCTGTGTGCTACATTCTTTTACAGTCTGGAGCATTACTAATATGACTATTCAGAAAAGGTATATTTAAGTGGCCCAATAGCCATTTCGCTAGCTCTAGCTCATACAGAAAAATCCTATAACCTAAACCAAATCCTTTAGTGTGATGAATGACCTACTGTACAGAGAGTCTTTGCCAGCTGATTCCATTTTATAGTGAAATGAACTGCATCTAATAGGTAGTAAGAACTCAATTAAAACTTAAAATAGTATGCTATGGTGAAAAGAATATGTAACATTAATGGATCGCTGATATGGTGTATTAGGTAACTCCATACGCAGTTCTGTCAATTATAGCCACATGTTTGTACATTAGTCAGCTACAGTGTATATTTCCACACTTTTTACACAAAGGCAATAGAAATAAATAAAAAAGAGATAAAAAGCAAGCTCTTCCATAATCACCGCCTTTAGAGATGGTGCTGAATTTTAATGTAAGAGTTCTGCAACTTGTCATTGTTTACCCAGCTACACCTGACCCTTTTTACTGGCAAACACAGCAGGTAAATCAGCTCAGATCAAAAGAGAAAAATGCAGCATAGCATGAGACACCGGTGGAGATAAAAACAAAAAAGCCTGGATAAGGAAGAGTTGATGAATGTGGTGGTGAATAATTAGGCAAAATAGTTAGCTTTTGTTTTTCTCACTGATTGGGGAAAATATGCAAGGCTGCAACTGTCACACAAACACATATAGCACATCACACCCTAATCCGCTACACAACACCGGTGTGTCATTTTTGTTGACTTCCTCCACCACCATGACCCCCCACAAATACCCACCAAAGAGAACCAGGCGTGTAATTTGATCCTGTGTGTTCTTCTACTTTAATGAAGCTCTCTGGTGGTTTGACTGACACCCAGCTCTTGAACAGAAAGGTAGTACAGTATACCATAGTCAAAAGATAGCGGTGGGACTTTAGTTAAGGCCCCAGCCACACTGGATGGGTTTTCTGGGTGTCACGGACCCATCACTGCCTCAGTTTTTCTTTACACACACCCGTAGATGCCTGTGTTGTGGAGCAGCCACACTCGCTGAGCAAGCAGCACATCTCGAGCAGCAAATCAGGCGAGCTTCAAAACACTTTGCTTTTGAATACATAGCAAAGATCATTTATCATAAACACGACACATAGGCTTGTGTCGATATCTGAATCATCACTGGCTCTGATGATGATCGAATTTGGACTTTAGAACTTGCGTTTGAATTACGGGGACAGTAAATACATGCCTATCTAACCAAATTGAATTGGATTTCTATAGAGAAACACAAGGCAAAGCTGTCAGCAGCAGCACTCAAGCGGAGTACAGAGGAGTTGATGGGGCGGCTGGTGTGGCCACCTTTCTTTTTTCTTTCTTTGTTTTGCCATTATTTGAAATGGACTATTCACCTTATCTGACCCCAGTGTAAATGTGCTAGGAGGCAGCACACCTATAGAAGTGAATGTGTGTGGAGTTAAATTACATCTAATAGGCAAATCATCATCACAAACTGTATTACAGGAACAATAACATCATCTACTATTATCATCTGTAGAATTTATTGTATAGATAAGGTGTTTCTCAAAGCATGTATTCATAGATTTCCCTAATATAGACCATTAATGTTATGCCTACCATAAGTGCCCCTATAAAGAAATACGATTGTTATGGCCAGATTGTAAAAAAGGCCATTCAAGGGGACACTTTGGTAGAGGAAGCCGTGATGCTGGAATCATGTGATGAAGGGGGTGAAGTGAGCCTCTGTGCAAATGTGAGTAATTGCAGGTCTTTGTGCTGATAATGTGCTTTGAAGGCACACAGCTGATAATTAGCGAGCATGGCTCTACAGATGCCTTTCACTATTGGTCATTATGAGCCACAAACCTACTATTGGTTCTGACATGACCTCCTGAGACAGAGAGGATGCCACACATGTGCACACTAGCCTTGCACAAAGATACATAAATTGGCTCAAATAAGCATTGATTAGTGTCTGAATAGAATCGGCGCAGGAGTGGAACAGATACAAAAGCTCTCTCTAAAGGCCTCAAGTTTCCTCTAAGGCGCGAGCACTCACCAGGTGTGTGTGTATGTGAGCGGACTTCCTGTTTACAGAGCCCAACACGCATCAGAGCAAAGACTATAATTATGGGGATGCACAATGTGATATTCGGTACAGCTTGTCCGTTATGCCAGCGCTGGCTTCCACATGACAACAGCGGTCCCTAGCCTCAGCTCTGCTTAACCGGGCTGTTTCTGGCCCTTACCGCCTCCTCTCTTCTCACTTGGAAATATTTATGAGGAAAAACAGGCTTGCAGCAGCCCGAAGACAACAACTGGAGTATTCTTCCTCCACAGTGATGACGACGATTAGTGTTAAAGGCTTCTTTCTGGGCTCTAATTTATCCCCAAGTGAAAAAATGTCCTGGAAGTGTACAATAGACTACTTATAGGCAAAAATGCTGCTGACATCTAGTATGCTGCTTTTCTCAATAGACTTAAGACAGATGCAGAAAAATACATCTGCTGTATATTGCTAATGTTCACACATATATGTCTATAAGTGCTCCTATATTAAAGTGGATTTAATCACATTTCAACAGTCATAGTAAACACTAGCTTTTACCCTTAAAATTGACTGCCATGAATCTCTATATTTGCCCTGGATTAAGGTTAAGACCAGAATAGTGTATTTTGATACAATGAGTTTCTGCCAGTGTCATGCTCTCTGTTCATTCATTTTTTATCCACACACATAAATTATGAAGCAGTGCTAATGATGGAGGGGCAGAAAAAGGAAGCAAGGGAGGGTTTGAAGGACTGTCCGTAGAGAGTTGGATGGACATTTCAGTCTATCTTATATCTCTCAGGAACATGTCTTTATCTGTGATTGACATAAGAGTTCAGTGTGGACACACCTGGCATATTCCATACATATAGATGTGCACACTATGGCGACAGGTTAGACGTAGTTGTTCGGAGTGCAGTTCAGGCACCTGACCTTGAAAACATGTGTATTGAGAATGTAAATGTATTTTAGCTTGAATCTGACTGCAGAATGTTTTTTGGACCATTTACAAAAGATGTGACTGCTTCGAGTGAGAATTAGTGGAGTAGAGTTGGATTCTTGGTATATGATTTTTATGTTTAACAATCACCTAGTGGCGAAGAGTTTGACATTATTTCTGACCCTTTATCAGACATTTACATTTGCTTTGTTGATACTGTACAATACACAATAAACAGCAATCATAGTGTGTCCATTTTGTTGTGCATGCATCATAAAAGAATAACTGCTCTTCTATTATTTTCTATTCTATTCAGTTTGCATACGGACATCCACACTGCCACATTGTCCATTGTCCTGAATCATTGTCGATATAGAACATGCACACACATTCTTCCATACATTCACACACACACACACACACACACACACACACACACACACACACAGAGACTGACGTTCATGCTTACTTTATTTCTATGCCCCAGGGCATTCTGGGATGGCAGTGTTTTTTTTCACCCAGCTGATGCTCACAGCTAAGGGGGTTGGTTGGGGGATTGTTAGGGGGTTTTCAAGTTGACAGTTTTCATGTCTCAGTGAAGATGATTATATTGAAAGAATGCTTTTTATTTTATGTATTATTTATTTATTTTTATTGCATCCTTGTTCTTATTACCTTACCTCGTATGGATGCTAGCTAGCTTCTGTGTTGGCATTCCTCTAGATGAGTGTGTGTACAATGCTGGGGGAACTCGGTGAGACATTTTTCCCCCCATTTTTCTGAGAGGCTCCAGATGGCTGAGAGACAGGTGAGCCAATTAGCGAGTCTCACTACACAGCAACATCATCACACCAGCAGAGCACGACAACCACGCACACACACACGCACACACACCCACACACACCGAACATACAAAACATTGCTCATGACTGTACTGTAATGTTAACATCATGGCTCGTAATGCCTGGTCCATCAATACTCTGTCATATGAGCACATCGATGTTGTTGTGTTTATTAAATTGATTTTACAATACGTAACGATGGCGGGAATGATGACAAACGAGCCTCTAATTTTAGCTTATTATCTCGGCTGTCTGGGAACGTACAGTGTTGAGTGCCTATAGTGTGGCCCATTATGCATGTTTTATACGACCCAGAAAACAGGCTTAATGGGCAGATTTGAATTGATTTGCTTGTGTATTCATTTATTTCTCAAGGAGCCAAAAATATTTCAGCGAGCCTTTGCCGACGATGTTCATTATAATTCTAATGAAGTCGAAATCTTACACAAAAGAGAAGAAGAAGAGAGCTGCTGGAAGACAGCAAAGTCTAAACACAACAACAACAACACGCTCTATCTCTCCTCTGTCGTTTTGTTTCAGCCCTGCAGAGCTGAATATATTTTCAAGTGCTAAAAAAAGCGGAATTCTGCTGTTAATGAGCCATCAGCCACTGTGGAGAAAACGCACCACACCTGACCCCAAGCGCAATCTTCTCTCACATCTTTCTACGTATTTATACACACTGCTGGCGCACACAAACATTTCTATCTGAATTTGTCATTATAGATGGCACCTGTGTCTTTGTATTTTTCATTTCGTTAAGGCCTAATTGAGTGGCCATGACAGCGGCTTTCCCCACTAATGGAAGGGGACAAATTAATCTCCACGATGTAATGCCTTAAATGGAACAGGACGACTGCAGCCAACCACCGTGTTCCAGGAGCCCACTGTGAATGTGAAAACTTTGCCAGGTTTATGTATTTTTTATAGATATACATGTGTTTGGCAGTAAACCTCCACTGGCTACTGTGGCAAGTATCTTCAAGTGATGGTTTTTACTACTTCTAGTTTACTTACTGAAAGTTATTTAATTGGTTCTATATGATAAACTGACAATAATATGTACTGTAAATATTTTTCACCATTACAAGTGGACAGATAATCTTCAGAACACTTTTTTTTCTAAATAATTAAACATTCCATGAAAAATCCCTATAATAGTTCAAATCAATGTATAATGTACAAATCCATGTTACTAGCCAAAATGGAAATCTACCTGCTATTGGCCCTGGATATTATAGAGTTTGGTGTTTATGCATGACTTTTTCGATTCTACATAAAAGAATTATAGTGTGAACCTTCTAAAAAATATTTTCCCAGCTATAGCGGAAGAACATAAGAAATACATTTGAGTTTGAAAATGCTTTCCAGACCACAGTTGCCTCTTGAATAACAGTTGATTTCCTGACTGCATTACTCAGTTTAAGTGCAATTTAAGTCAGATTTATTATACGGGTGTCATGATATACTGCTTTTTGACAGTAGTTTAAAAATGAGCTTTTTAAATGTCAAAAAGGCAAGGATATAATTTTGTGTCGATAGAGAATTGGATTCGGCATGTGCAAATGGACATGAAAAAATATTATTTCTACAGTGTCTACAGTATTACATGAGATGAAATTACTATTAGGGCAAAAAAAGTTCATTTTCACATTTGCACAAAGGTATGCACATAATATTTTCCAGTAAAATATAATGAGTGGGATACTGGGCATATGTCATTCTATTTCTCAACTTAATAGCTTGTGATCCCACAGCCATTGTGCCTCCTAAGCCTCTTTCTGCGGGTGACCTCCGGGGAAGATTGTTGCTGCCGTCGGAGTACAGAGGAGTTGATTATGAGGCAGTGCAGGGGCTTTGTTCTAAGCATATGCCCGTCCTTGGCTTCAGATAGAGAGGGGTAAACGAGTGTAAGGGAAGAGAGATAGTTGAAAAAAAGTCTTATCTGTCCCTGGGGAGCTTGCATACTTTCATTTCAGATTGTCTTGGTGACCTTCTGGCCTGCTGTAGTTCATCCTGACCCACGTCTGCCTCACTTGTTTACTGTCCCATAATGACATTGTCAATGGCAACAATACATCCGCTTATCTGGAGGTGTCGGCCATAACAATGGATGAATGACATCGTAATAGGGAGGAACTGGTTCTCTTGTCATCTCAGTCTTTGGAGGTTCATTTTTTCCTCCGTTATGTGTGCCAGTGGCAGATAAGATTAATTCTTTATATTGAGGGCTGATTGCAGAATGTTGTATCTAATATATTTTTTATTTCTTTGCCCTCCATCCTTTGGCTTTTCTTTCGAATTGCAGAGTCAAGCATTTTTTTCTGCTCTTTGGGGAGAAAATCTAAATAATTTATCTGTGTTTTGGTGCATTTTTCCTACTCTACATAGAGTAGTGGGGAACATTTGAACAGTGAAAGGAAGAAAGCCAGTAGAGGATTTTTCTTTCTGCTGAACGTGATGAGCATGCCGACGAGTAAAAAGAAAAGGAAGTGAGGGAAGCTGAAAGAAGTTGAAGCCCACCAGTCGCTCGACTGGAGAGGGGCCTAAGAGGTGCCTTCAGACTTTGGTAATCCCCCTTTTATTAATGTTAAGCCAAGCTCAGCAAAATGCAGCTCACAGACATAACAGAAGCGCTCACAACTGTCTGTTTTTAGGCCTCTGTCAGCTTACATGCAGATCTGCTTTAGTGTCACCACTGGCCCAGTCCCACCCTCACCATTTGCCAGGCCAGTGAGCCGCCAGTCAATTACAGCCGCATTCAGGCCTTCAGCCTCAGGCGCCGAGTCGTGGCACCGCTCTTGTTGTGCACACTTTCAGCAGACCCAGTCAAGCTCTCAACTCTTTTGATCCTGTTCAGGTCCCGGCCTTGGTGTTTGGCACATAAAGCATCCTGCACCGTCACTGAGTATGCCTTGTTACCATGACAACCCCTTTACATCACTTAGTGCCCCCTGTGTAGCCAATGGGCATTGACCTTTTGCTGTCAGAGCATGTTAGGGAGGGAGAGACACTCAGGCTGGCATAGAGAGAGTGAGCATGGGCCTGAAACAGTGGAACACAATTAGGTCATTCAATTGTAAACATTATTATATCAGCGGAACAACGATATTATGGAATCACGTTTGTGCGCGTCTGTGTCCTAGTCCGCAGATCCTGTGTGAACGCGATATCTCAAAAACGAATTGCCGGATCAGTTTAAACTTTTGCAGACAGGTACATACCATAAAGACACTGAACTGTATCGATTTGGGTACTTCTATGATAAATATTAATTAAGTAATTAATTAATTAATGAATGACCTAAACTGTGAACACAATAACTCAAAAAGTCTTTGACGGATCTTTTCTTTCTTTTTTAGACAGTTACATATCATGAAGACGCTGAACTGGATTGAGTTTGGTACTTCTAATATTAATGACTCGTTACTTGCTCTTAACAATAAAAAAAACCTTAGAAATCAAACAATGTCTGATTAAGGTGCCCATTGGTGACAGTTGTAGCAGACGTATGGGGCATTTTGCCGATATACACCTTGCTGTTGGGACGACAGTGTAGGCCTAGTTTAAAACAGAGCAGGTTTGGGTTGCCTCAAGTTAGTATGTTTCCTGTCAGTGACTTGAATCAAAATGACATTCTAGGATTCCAAGGGCCAGCAAATACTAGAATAATAATAAGGTTCAAACTTATAACAACAATGCTTTGTTAAACAGGTACAATGATCTTTACAACCATAACATTTCTGTTACATTTTGTTGATTAAGGTTTATTACCTAAATGCATGCATTGTTGTTAAGTATTTGAGGAAACCTCCATTTGGCACATTGTTGTCGTGGGGTTGCCAAAGCAACCTCCAGGTTGTGTTTGGCCAAGTCACTGCCATATGTCCTCTAATGTCCAAAGGTAGCCTTTGCCACAGCGGCACTGTGCAGGGAGCAGGTGGAAGAGGCACAAACAGACAGATAGCAGCTTTCACAGTGGTTCATTGTGGAGGAAATAGATTTAGAGGAGAATGGATTTGAAATTGCTTAGTTGTTACATGAAATGGAACACCAAGGGCAAGTGGACTTGAGTGTGTTCAGACAGCATGTTGAGCATGAACACATTAGCTGGGATTTGTATTAGTAACTCAGATGAGATTTGCTTGAGAAATGTATTTCAGGTTCTAGTTAGTTATTTATGTTGTACAATACTTCAGTATGCTGAACCCCTATGCATCACCATCAGTACATCTGGATCTGTGTTAACTGCCATAGTTTAATTATATGTATGTATACTCCATGTGGATTTCAAACTACTATTCTGTCTTTGTTCATACTCATTTACTTAATATTCAATGATAATCATGTCATAATAATCATAAGCAGCATGATCAGTTGTCAGAATCTATTTAATGCAATGCACGAGATGGTTTCATCAGCAGTGTTTGCCAGGCTTTTGGACGTTTATCTGCTATTATTGACCATTGTTTTGCACACTCCCCATGGGTAAATATTTGTCACCTCGCCTGCCTGAGATCTGTTTTGGATCTGACAAAAAGCTATGAGAGGCCAATCTGATTTGAATGGCAAACAGAGGTGGAAATGGATAATTAAGTTAGAAGTTCGCAAAAGAGTCTCCTGCATTTTAATAACTGTACAGCCAATGCACACAGGATAATTTAGGATTTCAAATGATGTTTTGTTTTTTTTGTTTTTTGGTAAAAGGCAGGTGTTTTGTGGAGATGATTTTTGCCCTGTATGCCAAACATTCTAATGAAGCTCACGTACAATCCATAATTTTAACCATCCCCACCTGCCAGCTAGCCACAAACGCACACTTAACACATTTTTGAGTGCGCACAAACAGGCATGGGCATTGTATACACACATGCACACAATATGTCCTAATGAAGCTGTTTTGCACTTCTCTCTTTTTGGTCCCTGGCTCAGCGAAACATGCATAAATCATAATAAACAAAGAGATTAATATTTAATCAGCAGTTCCTCGGCTGTATCTTCAGTCCTAGTCTCCTGTGGGGAGGCAGGCTGTGATGTGGCATGTTCACGGATGGGGCAGAGCTTCCTTTGGGAAGACCAATCACTGAGATGTGCCTGTCTGTGGTGCCTTATTCTGGCTGCGATGTGCTGGACCCTTTTCTCTAAAGGAGATGCTCTGGACCATACCAGGTGGGATGAGAATGACAAATTAGACTCTCAATTCTTTATTATGTGTCACTGTTATGCTATACTGGTCAAGTTAAAGGGGCCATGTGCTTTTATTATAATTCTAATTTATATGTCTAGATTAGCATTTTATATTTTAAAAAGTGCATTATACTCTATAATCATATAAATAATGACTCACACTATGTGCATGACCCTTTAAGAACCTTTCCCCTCTTCCTGGTAGAAAGCATAGAAAAGTCAAGTTGGTGTACTGTAAAAATATTAGTTGTAATGAGTAAGTAGTAAATTCTATAATTTGATAGGACACTGTATACACACGCACACAACTTAAAAAATAAAGTAAATAATAATAATTAATACAAAAAAGTGTATTTATTTATATTTTAATGTATTCATAATTTCAGCCACACGTTTATCTCAGTCCAGCCTATTGTGCTATGCTACAAACAATTCTGTGCCTTAAATAGAAGAGTCATACTTGGCATGGTTCTGTGCTGTACACAGTCCAGTCCAGCACAGGCTGAGGTTACACTGCTTCAGAGCTGTAGCATGAGACTCAAATAGGCCTACAACATAACAGAGTGAGCTGAGCTGTCACAGGGGATTACTTCAGCAAGGCAAGCCAGTGGGGTCTCCACTGCTCCACTGCTCTAGGGAAGAGAGGGGAGGGTGTATGTGTGTGTCGTCAGAAAGTCAGACTGAGGCAGAGATGTAGTTCAAAACATGTAGCAGCAAAAAGAATTGGATAAAATGAGGATGAAATGAGAGCAGAAGGAAAAGAGGGTGCAGGGTTCAAGGTGAGGGTTGTTTTCCTCCATCAGTATGGGACCGCTTGGACTGGTATATTTTACATTGTTTGAATTCCTCTAGCTCCAGGAGATGTCTCTAACTCTCTTACTTAAATGCTGACGCCACACATGTGCAACAAAAGCTAGAGTTAATAAATGAGATGTAAATCATGTTTTCAAGCTAAATTTTAAAATCCAAAGACATTACCAAAAAATATAAAAAATGATAATGTCCTTTTGGTACTGTTGGAGACGGTCTTGTTTGAGCTGGGACTGTGTTTTGAGTGTTGTGCTGCCCCCCTGTTGCTGCCAGTGAGTGCAGGACTTGCATGGGCTGAGCAGCTGCAGCGAAACACTCTCTATTTTCTGACCCAGATGCTGCGTCCCTCCTGGGGATAGTTTCCCGTCCAGCCGAGGTGTGCCATTGTTGAATGGCTGCTCTGTAGAGTAGTAAGGGGCTTAACAATGTCTGGGTGCCCTCTCATTTCTTCATTTGAGACAGCTGACAAGTGAGGTGCTTGATCCAAACAGGTTTACAACAGAGCCCCCGACCTGGACTCTGGCTCGGTGCTGTTGTTGATGCTTCCTTGTTTGTTCACTCAGCCATAACATCCAACAATTGCAGTTTTTTCTTGTTTTTATAGTGACGGCATGTCTGTCTTTCTTTCCAGCTTCTTGAAGCATTGTAGTATGTGGGACAGATGCTTTTACTATATTTATTTTGACACTTTGTGTCATTACTTTGACTTGACTAAAAAGACAAGCCTTGTTTTTATTTATATACAGTACATGAAGCAGGGGTTGTTTTCTCTCCAGCTAATTTCCATACTTGTATTATTCCACCCACAGAGACATGAATATGTATTTGTATTGTCTGCTTGGTGTCAAGTCTCGAGACTTTTAACTCTAAATAAGTTTTAAAAACCAAAAACGTCCTTCTGGACTCATGGCCTTTACTTAAAAAGGCAAAAAATTACTGTACTTTTTGTTTAATGAAAAATGTCACTGATATCTCCACAGAAACAGTGTGTAGGAATACTCTGCACTATTTCACTTTCTGAATGTACAGCAACTTGAGCTGTACATGAGAGGTGCTGCATAAATAAACTTGCACTACAAGTAATTGTATATGGACAATTGTATCTGTCCAGAGTTTTGCACAGTCTCCCTTCAATTAAGATATAAGTACAACTATGTATACTGTTAATACGTTAAATACAAACTACAAATCATTTTTAGTGTTTAGCTCCCTCTCACCTCACTCTCTGTTCCCATCTAATGGAGCAGAGAATATTAGTCTATTAGTCTTAGTATATGACCCTTAGTTTGGAGTCATTGCCTTTCCTTCCTATTACCCCCGATGGGTCGAGGCAATGGCCGTTAAAACAGCTCCTTTCTTATCACTTCCCTGCCCTCCTCAAAGTGTCTTTTTGAATGAACAAAACCAGGTGCCTCTGAAAGCCCATGTCTCTGCTACAACAATTCAATCTTCCAAGCACCTTTTCAATCAAAGAGTGTCAGACAGGGCCCCCTCGAACACGCTTTTAATACAATGCATGGACACACACGTATAGGAAGTGGGGCTGGGCAAATAAATCTGACAAACAAATCGATAATGGCCCAGGTGAGAAGATCCATTGGTCCCTGCCTTCCGTCTTGCTATCATGTCACCTGGATCATGGATCTATAGCTTGTTTGATTGATCTGATTCTACAGGGGATGTTCTGAGTACATCTTTTGGTTCTGGTACATTTTTATTGACACTGGCATCTTGGCAAACAGTAACTATGTAACTATCCAGATACAAAGCACTTTAAAAACGTCACCTGAGCATCAAACCCACAATCTCTTTGTGTAATTTTTATAAAAACACCATCAAGTGCTTGGTTTTCAATTACGACTACATTTTTCTATAAAAAATGTATATCTAATATGATTTATTGAAGGAAATGAGGTTAGGGGTTATGTTTAAGCATGAAATTCATTTAAATTGGGGTGCCTGTCATCACTTTTTGTTTTGAAGGCAGACTTAGGAAACTCAATGGAAAGAGGAATAAATCTCAAAGTGGATGCTGTGTCAAAGAGGGTGGGAAGGCATGCGGCACCAGAGCTTGCAGGTACATGAAATGTGTGAATATGTGTGTGAAATGAATTGAAATGGGTGTGAAAGTGCATCTATTTGCAGGCGGATACACCTCCCTTTATGTTTGCGAGTGTGCACATGAGTGTAATTGCAGGCGCTTCCCTTCCCCGTGTGTGTATTCGGGTGATGTGTTTTATTCTATCATTTTTTTCAACCTTGTGTGTGTGCATATGTGTTGATTGTGTGTTGGTTGTTATCAGAATGACACCATCCTGCTCGCTCTCCTGCAGCCCCAGAGGATCAGTGGAGCTGCACCAGTTTCAAATGAAAATAAATGAGAGGCAGTGACCGCTACTGCCTGGGTCTCACTTTAATGAGGAGATAGAGCAGGGGAGAGAGGGAGGGGGGGTGAGGGGGGAGGGACAGGGTGGGTGGGCAGTAGGTGGAGTGGGTGAAATTGGAAATTGAGGGAGAGATTGGTCAGAGTTGGGGACGAACAGGGCCATGGTGATGAATGGAGGGGCCTCTTCCCTGGCCAATTACAGCTCGAGGCCCGCTCCGATGCACTGCAGGTGGCGCAGGTCGTCTTTTAAGAGGCCTGAGAATATACTTATCCTCCAACTACATTGAAAAGAGACCTGCCTGAAGTAGTTCCATTCACAAGACCTGGAATTGTATACATCGGGCCCCTTTTTAGGCAGACTGTGTACCTAATAAAGTGGCAGCCGATGTGGTCTTCTGCTACTGTAGCCCACCTGTTTCATGTTCTGTTATCTGGTGCCTGCAGAGATGGTTCTACAGACTTTGATGTTGATAGTGAAGTCATGTGAAACAGCTGGAACTTTATTATTTACTTTGCTATGGTAATGGACATAGTGGGCTCAATAGGTCAGCGTTCTCCCATGCACACTCAATTAGGACTAATTGAGTGGTGAGTTTAGCTTGAAAAGACTGTGCAATAATGGCAGGTTCATCGGGATTTTCTATTTTAGTCATCTTAAATGTATTAATCTAGGCTTTTGACATTTCCACTGTATGTCTATACTTTAACATAGTTGTCCAGTCGGGTCCGTCTCAGCCCAGATCAAAGGGCGTAGAGATAACGCCAAACTTAAAGCAGAAATCTTTGTGCCCAAATGGCCCCAGCAGTGATAGAACTATAGCGGGATCTAGCTCCCCTCGCTTCTGCAGCATACTCCTGAAGCCACGCCTCTTTATTTACCTTTTATTTGTGAGATGGATGTAATAATATCTGAAATTATTATTAGATTTATCAATTTATGCTACATAGATAAGGCTATATTATCTGCTAATACAAATCCTCCCACTGTATTATTCAGATGAACTAAATTCAGGCTCTGTCCACACGGTCCGCTAAGGTATTTCCGGCGCTTTGGGATCATTTTTGAATTTTCAAGATTTCAAAATGCCGGTTGCGCATTTGCGTGTTTTCTGAAATGATAACGGTGTAGCCCCTCCTCGCTCTTAAAACCCCCTGCACTCTGACTATAACAACAAACATGGAGCTACGGGCAAACACACTACAACCCGTGTGGACTTAAGAGAGACGTTTTTGTCTCCGTGGGGACTAAGCCTCAGACTACCTCACCTGTCTGTGCTTTGGCTTTAAATCCCCTCAGAACACAAAGAGCTCTCCAACTTTGAAAAGCAGATCCTAGATAAACTCCATGTCTCTAGTGTGCTTTGTTTACCGGTGTAGTTTCACAGAAGCAGCCAGCAGCTAAATGCTGATTGGCAGCTCATTCAACCAATAGCGTTGAGTTTCCAGAAATTTAAACACCATAGGCCAACACCACTCTGCGGTCAAATAAAAAAGCGTAGTGGTCTATTGAACGGGGGCGGGACTTAGAATTTTTTTTAAATATTACAGATACCTACTTTATATCATAGAACAGGACCAGACTATCATTCTTATTCATTAAGAAATCATTTCTGGGTTTAGAAATACTCCATATTTCTGCTTTATTATACAGCTGCACAAGTCTCTGCACTAAATGACAATAAGACAAAAACATACATCTTATGTATGTACTGTTCTTTATATGATGTGTTTTTTGATATGAAGATATCACATATTTATATCAGCTTAAAGAAGCCTTATATATTGTATTTATTGGTTGGTGTCCAAACCTTTTTCACTGAGGGCTGCATTGTAAAAATGAATACAGAGGAGGGCCACTCGCTGAGGTAACCACACCTGGTGTAGACTAAATAGCAGATATATTATTATGTTGACGTTGAAATTTCATACAGTCCTCAAAAGCACTGCAGAGAGGTGTGACTAGAACCATTGTTGTTGTGTATTTCTGCATTGTCAGATCATGTGCAAAACAGGTCTGCAAGAATCTAGCATAGGCACAATGTAGAGAATCACTGTACCAAGTTTCATTGCTCTCTGCCAAAGTAACTGTGTCCAGAGTCCCATAGGGGTCATAAACATGGGGGCGCTATAGAGGCATTCTTTATTTGACCTCTGTAATTTGACAATGTACATTAAATATACATTAGCCCGAATCAGTGTGCCACAATTCATAAGATTTTGTTTATGTTCGTCAGAATGAATGGCTCAATTAAAGTGCTCCATGGCATTAATTAGTTAATTAATCAATGATTATTCATTGTAGCAGAACCAAAATCTATCTAGTTCAGTGTTTAGAAAAGTTTAAAAAGATCTGGGAAAAACTTTTGTACTTATTGGGTACTTACAGCTTTAGGGCATCAATGAATTGATTACGTCATTAATAATCATCATAGAAATACTGAAATCAATCAAGTTTGGCGTCTTCATGATATGTAACTGTGTATAAAATTTGAAAGTGATCCAGCAATTAGTTTTTGGGTTATCTCGTTAACACGTACAATCTGTAGTTGGACGTGATTCTATAATATCGGCAAAACGAGCGATAATTTAATTAGTAATAAAAAATCTGATTGGTGCAAGTACATGTTAAATTTACTGAGGTGTCAAATAAAATGGGCTTGATCCAACTGACTGATTTTGGAAGAATGAATTGACAGTGCTGAGAAGCTGTGAGGAAATGTGTCTATTTACAGTTATGCTTAGCTTAAGTACACAGCCGACTATGATCTGGATTGACACAGGGCAATACATACATATGCACACAAATGAAAGGTCAGACCAGGTGTTCTGTGAGCTGGTGTGGACAGGATATCTGCAGTCAGTGTCTGTCTGATTCCGAGCTCCTTACATGTCCATTTAGACTCAAATACAACTGCCTGCCTTTCTGAATTATTCATGAAGCCTTCATTAAATATTCACATGTGAAAAGCCAGTGCAATCAGCAACACACAATCCTCATCTTCTGTGAGTAATATACAAGGAGGACGCAAACAAAAGTGTGCATCAAGTACAGGCATATTTTAAGTGTTCAGTGTTCAGTTCCCCCACCCAGACTCCTCTTCCCTGTTCCTGCTTTAAGTGATCGATTTATATTGTTCAGGCAGCTGAGCCCCCCCAGCCTGAGGTGAGAGGGAAGAAGGAAAGGGAGGAGATCGAAATAAACTGTGAGAAACATAGAAAATTTTAAATGTATGCATTGTACTTGTGTGAGATCTGACTATGGGCCATAAGAGAAGCGAATAATAGGCTTAAGCATATAGAGGGTATATCTTATCTCTATTAGCTACAAACAGTATCTGCTAAAGTACATATTATTTTGAGGACTGGGAATTTAAAGGATGTAAAACTGAGAATGAACACTTACTGTATGATGATGAGCTCTTTTTACTGACAAAATATTACAGTAATATTCCTTATCAATTAAAATGTATTGACAATTACTTATTGACCAAAGAAAAAAAAGTCTAAATGTGATATTTAGTCAGTGCCAAACGAGAGCAAGTACATATGACTGCTATACAATTCTATTAAGAAATATGGAGTTGGTGCCAAGAATGTGGCTTTTATTCGAAGCTTGAAGAGCACAAATTGCATGATATAATTGGGTAAACAGCTGTTCTGTCTGATTTATTTTTCAGGAAAAGTCTGATAAAACCTGTTTGCCCGTCCTGTAAAGTTGATGGAACTGTACGTAAGCCCCTTGATATGTACATTCAGAAATTAAAAGAATTGTGTAAGGACAACTGACCAAGGTTAAATAAAACCAGCAGAATCAATAGAAAAATGTGTGATCCAAAGAAGTGTGCAAAATACAAAATTCACAAGGCATCTGAAATCACACTGAAGGATAACATTTAAATGTCCATCTTTAAAGTGAGCGGTATAGGCCTCCAGTTTGTCTTCACTTGTGTGCACAATTAAAAATAATAATCAATTATTATTATTAAATCTGCAAATTTTTCAGATATGCTCAGTGCACAATAATTATTTTTCCTGCTAATAATCTTTATCAGATGTTGCAAGCAAAAGTCAAATTGTGATCAAAGTGATTGGAGTTACTGTCAGTGAAATGAGGTGTGTTTATTGTTTCCTTGAATGTCATTGTCTAGTAACTCCTCCCTTGAGGAGACTAGGCTCATGCTGTTGTACCTGACAGCAGGTTTATAGAGTCCCATAGGGGTCAAAAACATGGGGGCGCTATTGAGGCATTCTTTATTTGACTTCTGTAGGTTGCATAAATTCATAAGATTTGTTGATGTTCATCAGGATTAATGGCTCAATTAAAGTGCTCGGGGCATTAATCAGTTAATTAATTAATAATTATTCATTGTAGAAGGACCAAAATCAATCTAGTTCAGCGTCTTCATGATATGTAACTCTAAAAAAGATCAGGCCAAAACTTCTTGAGTTATTGTGTTCACAGCTTTATGCCATTAATTAATTAATTATTTTAATATTCATCTTAGAAGTACCAAAATTAATCAAGTTTGGCATCTTTATATGCAACAAAATTTTTAACTGATCAGCCAATTTGTTTTTGAGTTATCACATTCACACGTAGGATCCGCGGATGCAAACGGACGTGATTCCATAATATCGCTGAAACTCTTGTTTTGCGGATTTGATGACGTCAGTGCTGAATGTCAGTATAATGTGGGCAGTTGATTATATATGTCCCATGCCACCTCTTTTCTGAGATGGGTCAAGTGCAGTGAAACATGCAGGCTATCCCCTGCTCCTGGGACACTGAGAGCCCTGAGGCGCTGATGTAGGATCAGCCTTTCCCATCCACACTCTGACCTCGGCCCTTACAAGTAAACATGCAAGCTGACCCCGAAGCAGAGCCGCGGGCCAAGTCCCACCCACGCCATACACTTAGCCTGCTGGATGTGTGCATACTGAGCACATTTTTTCCTATTGACCCAGATACTCATATTCTTCCCCAGAGAGCTGTCTCTCTCTGTCTAAGAGGTCTAAGAGAGGTTCATTATTTTACTGGAGAGCCTTGCCTCTTCTCTAACGTGGTGGAGAAAGTGGGGCAACACAGTAGACACAGTGGTGCATTCAAGCCCACTCTGGATCCACAGGGAACCATAGTGGGTCCATGCAATTAACAGGGCATAAAACCGAGTCAGCAGTTTTGCATAAGATTATGGGCTGGTTCATTATTACTCAGCTGCCCCTTGTGTAATTGTACTGTTCCAAATTTGGGCAGCTCTTTTGACTGTAAATCACAACAGCTTTATGAAGTTAGCACTCCAAAGTGTTACTGAGGAAACCAGTCCTTTGTAACATGACCAATACATCAGTGTGACCCACAAACAAAACTGAGTCACTATGGCTCTCAAAGTGTTCCACATGGGAAGGACAGTAAATGGGATTGTACTGTTTGACTGTGCCTGCAGGCTAGAGACTTTGGACATATGTGTATTTATATTATTTAATAATTGCATATTAGTAATTAAATTCTATGTGCCACTAAAATGTGGTTAGTCTACCTGTAGTATAAGCCTTCAAAATGTGCCCTAAATGAATCCAGTGGAAGAGCTTTCAGTTAGTGGGTCACTTAGGCGCCCTATAGTTTGCAGCAGAGTATTACATTAGACTTGAGACACTCCACATTATAGACGGTGTTTTGAAGCCACTCTGTCCCCATTAGCGCTCCATTATTGCATCCACTCAGCAGTTAGAGACACGTACATAGAGCTGAGGAGACCCAACAGTTAAAGATCAGCTGCAGCGTTCCGGGCCACGCCTCCTGCTCGGCACCTGGCTCTCCCACAGTTCGTGAGTCGCGCTGTTGCAGAGCGGATTTGCAGACAGGACCGGGCGGAACAAAAACCGGCAAAAGAAAACGCGAATGGGGGAGCGCGAGGAGGGGAGAATGTGACAACTGCTGGATACGGACAGAGTGTGTGCGGCTGGCTACACTGCCTTTGGGGAGGCCTCGGCTGGTGCACCTGTCCCTCTCCGTCTTCGTGGCCAGGCGCAGTTTGGAGTGAGAGCGACGCGCCTGTATTCATCAGACAGGGCTCCACAGCGGCGAAAGCGAACGCGCGCTCACTGGCTCTCACACACGTTACTGTACGCGCACACACACACTCTACACACACAGGGCAGGCAACATGACTTCATCCTACAATCTGGATTTTCTGCCCGATATGATGGTGGAGAGCCGCCTGCTTGTTCCCGGAGACAGAATGTGAGTTGGCTTATTTCTCTTTTCTCTCTGTGTGTGACTGTGAGTGCATGTAGGCTACCGTCCTGAAACGCAGCTGTCCGATGTGGAATTGCTGCTCCGCTACTGGATATGTGACTAGAATTGAGGTCAGAACAAACGCCGTGGCCCATGACCGAATGTTACGTGGGGCTTTTGGTGTTGGCGCGTTAGTTCTGTGCTTTTTGTGTTGTCCATACCCGTCAAAAAACGGCATGGAGATCGTAAGGAGCGCCCGGGGCTGTTACGAGCCTCAGACAGGATGGTGATGAATGAGCGCCATTATGGAGAATTAATGCTAGCTCCGCGTATAAACCTTGCATTTATGATGCTGTTTTATGCTTGGTGGCGTTAAACAGACTACCTCGTGAACTAAAGCGTTTAGAGCAGCTCGCCATCGCTGTTTGGGAACATAATAGATAAGAGGAAGTTGCTCTGATTTGCGGCAGCCGCCCTTCACTGTCTTGCTGAGGTTGTGTGGACTGTGTGAAGCCCCCAGCAGGAGACTCGAAGATCCATAAAGAATACACATCGCCCTTTTAGTTGCTGGGTCAAAAAGCGCAGGGTGAGACAGGAGTGATCTGGAGTCACATGAGTGGGCTTGAACTCCACCAGTGGCGTTTTCCGCCCTCGTCGCGTGCTTAGCTCCACACTTCGGACACTTAAACACAAAATGAAGCAACATAAGGGTTTTTGTGAGTGCGCGCAGGAATGCACGGAGGAGTTATGTTCCAATTGGATTTGCGCTAATTCGGTTAGACTCTGGATGTTGTCCCAAAAGAAACAAAGAGAGGGTTCATGGTCATGCGGTCCTCTCCCTACACTGAAAAAAAAAGTCTGTTGGATTTACATAATTGAATTATGGACATCGGTTGCACGAAATTTGATTATGTTTTGGTTTTAAAACTTCATTCTATTATGCCAACATATTTAGTTA
>JAVQKC010053418.1:0-112311 GCA_036025475.1 Philypnodon macrostomus | reverse complement strand
TGAGCTCTTAGCACAAGGACATCCATCAGTCCTGGACACATCTACAGCCTGTCCGTCCTGGGAGTGGATCCCTCTATCATGTGGTTCTCCCTAAGGTTTCTCTTTTTCCCATAAATGTTTTTTTTGGGAGTTTTTCCTGACCGCGATGGAGGGTCTAAGGACGGGGGATGTCCTGGGACAGTCCTGTTATTTGTGTGTTTATTGATTGTCTATTAACTTTGTTTCTGTTTGCAATTACATTGTTTACTGTTTACATACATTTTTGTGAAGCCCTCTGAGGCAACTTTGTTGTGATATAGGGCTATACAAATAAAATTGAAATTAACTGAAATTGAGTTGAAAAACACTGATTGTTTTCTTGCCGGGAGAAAGATTATTCTGAGAAATGCATTATATCATTGAATGCATGTGTCATCATAGTCCCTTAGACTTAACCCTTATGTTCAGTTGGGGATGTTTTCAGCCACAAGGAGTAATGTTTTTGGCCATTACTTCCAGATTATTTAAGCAAATGCAATGATTGTTGGTGACAAAGCTTAATCTAACATAGATTTAGAAAATTTGATGCCCAACTTAATCCACAATACTCCACTGTGGGCAAATTCACTATCATCTACTAAATCATCTACTAAAGAGCTGTAAATTAAAATCAGATACATTTATTTTTCATAAATCTATTTAGCTACTTCTTTTTTTATCTAAACTACAAAAATGTAGATGAAAAATGCCAGATTTGAAATTTTTAATGGCCACTGTTATAGCATTTACATGTATATTTAACACTAAGTTCATATTATTATATTTTTAATATTTACTTTTATGTTTACATGTATTTATATAATAATAAATGTATGACCTATCTTATTCTGATCCTGTCTTTGCCACAGTGTCTAAATCGTCAGTTCTACAATACACTATTGATCTAATATCTGCCTTTGCTGCTCCACAGATGAAGAGAAGCTCGGTCTTTAACAGAGGCACATGGAGTTGGACAGATCTATGTGTGACAAGCACACTTCATCTGAGATTCATTCCAGTTTCAGCTTGACCTCATTCTTAACTCCCAAATGTGAACATCTTGTTGAAAGCAATGATCATACGTTTGTAAATCGATGTTACAGAAAGGGTTCAGGACCCCAGAAATGGGCAACGGAAATCATCTGATAAGTCTCAAGTAAAATGAATAAACGGTGCACATGTTTTTTCCTATGGCATGCTCCTCTATATAAAGAAGAGATAACCACTTCAATACGTGTAGACATGTGTATAGGCAATAAGACTTGCATGTTGACAATTTGAGTCAGATGTGACTAATGTGAAAAGGACGTCTTCTTTTGTACAGCTATGTGTTTGACAAAAGCATTAAAACATATGAATCACTCCAATATATGTGATCATAAAAAAAACTGGAACAATTGTTATGCTTGCAGGAAATTGGTAGACAAAACGTTCTAAATGACTCTTATCGGAATAGGAATCAAAGCACTGCATCACATGACTATAATGATAAATAGGAGAAGATATAAAATACGTACATGCTGGTGTTGAGCAATCCCTTGTGTTGTGATAGAGTCTGTGAAAATGTGTTCTGCACTCCGACGAGAACTTGACTGGTCCTGCTTAAAAAGAAAAAGGTCTCATCAGATAAACTATAATGTCAAGAAGCAAAGTCTGATCTTACAATCAATTCAGTTCACAGACAAGGTTACAAAGTCAGACTTACTTGAACTGGACGTGCTGAATAGAAGAATTGAGTCCCTAATTATAATCACCTTTAAGAGTTTCTCCATCAACATTTAAGCTTCCGAGATTTTCACACCAATAATGAAGGCTACTCATTGGTTCTGAGACAAATAATCCGCTTATCCTCACACTGCCTTAAACTTAAGTCTGTCAGCTTCAAACCATGTGCTGTTTGTCTGCACTATTGCCCTACAGTTAACCAGGCAACAGTCTGCTGACCCACAGTAGCGCCAGTGTTCAACAAGATTTTGGACTTAAGATTTTTCACTACTTTCACAAAAGAGGTAAAATGGACAGTATCCAAGGGTCCAAGGGAAGTGTGCCAAAACAGGCTCGCCGATTAACACGCTTTTGCAATGCCAGCTAATCTAGGAATATGAGTCGTGTTGAGGGCTTTTCTTACCTGTGAAGTGCTGAATGAATTTGCCTTTCATGTTTATATCTCTAGGAACAATTTCTGAAAAACAAAACAAAAACATATAAAGTTGGCTCCGAATATACAGGGATCACTTTTTTTACCAACACATCCTCTATAGCAGGGGTGCCCAAACTATGTTCACGAAGGGCCACATTGTCAAAAAGTAATACCGGGGAGGGCCACTCTCTGAAGTGACCAGTTTCACTTCACTTCAAAAGTCCCCTTCGGTTGTCGTCGTTTACTGGTCACATATCTTCTGTCTTATATCATAACGACACAGAAAAGTCCAACTAAAAAAGAGCATTCGATTATGTAGAGTCTCATGCAGTAAACAGACAATTGAGAGGTAAGAAAAAATTGCTCTGCGGGCCGCATTTGGCCCCCGAGCCATAGTTTGGACACCTCTGCTCTATAGGCTACAGTTTTTAGTCAGTAACATAGGCCTCAAAAGGAGTTACAAGATTGTGTACTCTTTGTACCAGTCCCATATCCATATAAATAGAGAAAGCCGGGCCATGAAGGGCGTATGGTGTAAAAACTATGCTGAATCAATGTGCAAATCACTGCACACTAACAGGCAGATCATTTGAAAGGTCTCTCCGCTAATATTGTTCCTAATTACACGTCTTTTGAGATAACTATAACAACATGCCAAAAGTTATGGTTACCTTTTAGTTCACACGTTACTTTAGAGACTTACTACATTTTTTGAAAGCTTTTTTTTGTTCAATTTGTATATTCAATGCACACCTGGCTGACTTCTTCCTTTATAGCATTAAGAATCATTTAATTTTCACCAGGACCACACATAAGCAGCTAGAGGTGTTGAACATTGCAAAGCCAAAGCATGATTATTGCATGCTCCTCATGGCAAATCAGTATCAGTTAGTATTCATGAACGACAGTTGTACACTGACATTACATGAGCTCCCACATCCCTGAACATACAATGCTATAAGTGCATCCAACTGCACCAAAAGGACGGAAGGAGGAGACTAAGCCAAAGAGTCAGATGCAAATACTTAGACATATCTCCCCCAGGTGCAGTCAGCAAAAACAAGATGCTCCAATTCAAAATAACTAAAGGAACAATCGCACGTCTGCTTTTTAAGAAGAGTTATGGGCAAGCTGCTATAACCAGACCATGAAGAAAAGTGTCACATATAGACCACCCAAGGGTCCTGAAATTTATGTCAACAGTCCACTGAGTGTGTCTGTGGGATGAAGAGCTCTAGACTGAAGCTTACTTCCTGGTGAAGGACAATAAAGTTGGTTCTTACATTTTTTACAGAATGGTCTTTTATGTTGGAGAGTCAGTACAGAACACATATACAGTGTAAGCATATCAGAACATTCACAGATGTGTCCCCGCTGTGTTCAAAAGCCTCTATCCTTGCATGACCTTGGATCTTTGGTAGTGTCACACGCACCAGTTGCTAATATGCTGCTTTTAATATCCTCAAAAGATAAATTCCTTCCAACCAGTGGTCTGAGAAAAGTACTTTTCCAATTGCATAAGCTGGGGTAAATACTTTGAGCTGTACAATGTCTGTGCAATATCTCTAAAACATGATCTAATTAATAGTGGTGCAGAAAAGATCATATTAACTCAGCACATGTCCTGCGGGACACTGAGAATGAATTTTATTGTGGCTATAAAACAGTTGTATAACAATTCTGAATGTATTATTTTATTTCAATTGATGTTACGCTCATCTGCATCTGGGGTTTACAGATAATCAGAAAGATATATAATTAGTTTAGCAGTTAAATCTGACACTAGATATATGGCTTAATTTCAACTAATAAAGTCTCAGAGGCAGCTTCCAGGTGTGAGATTTAGAAAGAAGACATCTAATCATTTAATAATAATCTAATAATGTCAGTTTTTGTTACAAAGAACTCATATCTTGTGCAGTCACACTTAAATTCACTGAAATCTTTAGAGAGAATAGAAAATAGCCTAAATACAGCTTCAGCAACACTGGTTACTGTGTTCTGACTGCATGATTGTGTCCCAACAAATCCAATCTAATGTGAATACATAGCAAAGATACTCATAACATGGTCTCTCTCACTGCAGTGAGTGGCCATCATTCATGTCTCCATAATGAATGAATCATTCACAAGTTCTGCCATGATTTTATAGTACCTATTCTTCTCGGATCTAACTTTCAATAAAAAACTCAAGCAATGCAAATACAATGCCAAGTATACTGATTTCAGGTCATTAGATTATGCAGGTGAATCACATTTTCTCCAGATGTTTTATGTATTCATATTAAACAAGAAGCAGGCCAAAAGAGCAGGAACCATGCCATGTTTAAATGCACTGTTTAAATGCTGTAACACACGCACATGATCTCTTTATTTTTACAACAAGTTGATGCATATTTATGATCACATTAAGTTACTCAGCCAACCTAAACAAGGCTTATGAATCTGGAGGAGCAGACCAATGACAGCTGTCTCCAACTGTAAAATGAGGATTATGCTTTCCTTATCAGGACCTATAAATAACTCTTATCAGCTTACCTATGAGTCTACTGTTATCCAGCCTAGGAACATAGAAAGGCTTTTCTCGGGAGGAGAACTTCATGTCTTGTGCTGCAGTGAAAAGTCCACTGCTACAGCGTCTGGAGACGCCTTTGTCTCTCTGCTGCTGTTGCTGCTGCTGCTGCTGCTGGCTGTCTCTTATAACCTGCAAGATTAGATCCAAAAGGGTCCTTCTCTCTTTCTGCTTGACCTCCTTGCTGTCCATGCACTGGCCGGAGGTTATGAGCAGAAAGAAGATCGTCAACAATATGTGCCATTTCCTCTTCACCTGCATGACTTACTCTATGAAAACAGAAAGGCAAAACAAATGAAGGCACTTGTGACTTAAAAGTACTTTTTAAAGTGATGGATACAATTAAACTCAGGTGTACACTGCCTGACAGTTCACATACGCACCTCAACATCCATTTATGGTATATAACATGGGTTTCTCTTATAGCTCTAGATTATAGAATAGTCTTCACTTTGAGCACTTACAGCGTGTTGATCAAGTTTAAAGTTGTATTTGAACTTACTTGTTCAGAAGATAAAGATGTTTATGTCCTTCACAGTGGACTGCTTCAGTAAATGCGTCCAGACGTTGTCTTGGTCCCAATACAAAAGAGAGAACAGCCAGCAGACCCTGCTCACCACCGACTTTCTAGAAATAATGCGTCCCTATTTATACGAGGAGCCACCTTCTTGAAGGTAATTGATTTCGAGTGGGTGGTAAAGCAATGTTGACGTATTTGGTGCAATTTCTTCTTGTGGAATTCACACATTTTGGGATGTGTCCCCGTTAATAACCGAACTATGACAGAACTGTTGTTTTACAAGACAGTCCAAGATAAAAAAAAAAAAAAAAAAAAAGGATTTCCCAAAACAGTATTGCCGTAATAAAAGCGTCCCAATGGAAATCCAACTGAAGAAACAGACGGCATCGACTGAGAGCGCAGCTGCGCGTGAGGAAGTTTTCCAAACAGAGCAACTTGTTGGATGTTGGATACAGACAGAGCAGAACCTGTGGGCCTATAAGCGTCTAGCTGACCTGTCAGCGTGTCGATGTTTTTGTTCACCAATGTCCGAGTCTTGTGACTCCCTAAGCACCACAGAGAAAGCAATCCATTTAGATTTGAGCATAAAACAAATATAGGCTGATTCAGCTATTCAGCTTTTCAAAAATAAAAAAACTTTATTAAAACCCCACTGAAGATACAATGACAATTTACCTTGAGTCAGAACATTAACCCATGTAAATTGCAAATGTAGCCCAACGTTATTCTTTATGCATGTTTGCGCAATCGGCCTATTTAAAATGTACTAGCCTATTCAATAATTTGATATTATGCATGTTAGTGTTCGCCAGTGACTGTGGCAAGAGTCCACACCACAGTGACCATATACCGATATACCACACATGCAAGGGGGAGAGAGGGGGAGAGAGAGAGAGAGAGAGAGAGAGAGAGAGAGAGAGAGAGAGCACGCAATGAAGCGAGTCTAACCCCAAAGGAAAGACGCCACCTAGTGGTGCTTTGCATGATTTGCAAACAGAACTGTACGTCTTCCTGCTCAAACATAATAATAAATAATACATATAAACTAATAACAATAATTCGCTTACTCTACGGTACCTTCATATCATATTCTTTGTAGGATATACCCTTAATTATAGAATAATAATAATATACAACTATCACAGTATTGCACAACCAGTAAAAACTTGGCTCAAACCAACAAATAAGATTTAATTTCGACTATATGTATATATATACACATTATTTATTTATTGTCCCATTTCCGGTGAGGCCTCGAGGTATTTCCGGATTTAATGTTGCTATGGAGACGGGTCAAGCGCCGTATCAAACTTGTGTCGCCCTGAGTAAAAAGTGATAGTTTTAAGGCTAATTTTATTTTACATTTTACAGCTGTAAAACAACCTCATATTATTGTTTGTTTAGTTTTTGTTGCTTGTCGGAGCGAAGATGTCGCAACGGTAAAACTTTACACACTCTTTCCACAGGTTTAGCGTTAAAAAAAAACTTCAAATAACATTTGAATTCGTAAGCGTTAAGCTAACATTTCGCTTAGCATTGCCACACCAAGGCGGAAACTGCATTAGTGAATACAATAATTTAAGTTGTAGCATTATATATAGCCTATTGTGTATCTGTATAATATAAATTGTAATATCTAGATGTTAGATTATCATTCATTTTTGCATTTGTTTAATATAGTTAGCCCAATTTTCAAAGTCATGAAATATCATATATTATATATTTAGGCTATACTAATAGGCTATTGGTGGCAGTGAAATCCCTCACACTCAACATGGGTCTTTTTGATTTTTGCAGAACATACAACGAGCTGTGGGCTAATGCCCAGTCAGAGTTGAGTCAGCTCCTGGCTGCAGAGTTGCCTCCTGAACCTGCTCGCCCAGAGAAGGACAGGGTGGTGTTTTTTCAGCGCCTTGCTGTTCTTTATGTGCGCTACCTCCAGGTGTTTCGAGACTTGGAGGTGGCTTATGACCAGGTGGTCCACCCTCAGAAGAGAAAAGTAATCCGAGCAAATCTTGATGGCGTAATAGGAAGACTGTTGGAACTGAAAAATGAAATGGTGGAAAAAGAGTTTTCCGAGTACCACTACATGGATGATGTTCTGCATGACCTAAAACTTACCCCAGTAAGTTCTAATCCTTTCTAAATAACATTTCTTTGTTTACTACAAAATACATGACTGTTGTTTACTGCAGGAGGATCTCGAGATTCCTATTCCTCGTTATTTCATAAGTGAATGTGGCAAAGATATAAAAGAGCGTAAAGCAATGGTGACAAATATACTTAAAACGATGGAGGTCATTGAATGTTCACAAGTGAGTGTTTAATAAAAACTGATTTAAAATGTTTAACATTTCTGTGAGTTAATGAAAAGTATACTCTATAAGATTTCTCGAATCTTAAATTCTTGGAACAATTCATTCTTTTGCTTTTAAAGGTTGATGTAAGTAAGGAAATGAGTCAGGAGGAGGCTGCTAAGATTTTTCAAGTTGTGGAGAGAGCACGTCAAGGACGGCAGAGGGCAAAGTTGAACCAGGAAAGCATGAAAATAAATTCCATGCACCTAAGAAAGGGGCCGGAGATAACGGACGTTGAGTTAGCTGCTGTGTGCATTCAGAAGGTACTGGATTATTATCAACTTAACAAAAAAAAAGAATTATATTCTTCTTCAATGCTGTAAAAATGTTAATATTGACATTTTTAACTATTTAGGTTTGGAGGGGCTATACACAAAGAAAGAGAACAAAAACAGAGCGAGAGCAAGAGGAGATTTTTCTGGGAATGGTAAGTATTAAGTAAATTTGAATTAATTTCAATCAGTTGTATCCAGAGGTGGGTAGTACTCAGTTACATTTACTCAGTTACATTTACTTTTTAAATACGTTGTACTCCATAGAGTAGCTTTACTGCACAATACTTTTTACTTTTACTTGAGTAAATCTATTTTGAAGTAACTGTACTCTTACTTGAGTAAAATCTTAGGAATCTAGAAAGAGTAAGAGTACTTTTACCACCTCTGTGTGTCATGTAAGAACAGCTTTATGTGAAAAATGTGATGATGTGGAAATGTTGTGTCTTAATTTTTGAAAATATTAACGTTTTTAGTTTATCTTTTGAAAATATCAAAATCTGTTTATTATCTTTTTCTTTTTTTGTCAGATTACCACAAAATTAAACAGATATTCTGAAATTACACTGTACTCTACATTACACAGTACTTTTCTACTTATTCGAGTAATCATGTGAATGAGTACTTGAGTAACATTATTTTGAAGTAACGGTACTTTTACTTGAGTAAAAGTATTGGCTACTCTACCCACCTCTGGTGGTATCAGAGTTAAATTTCCATATTATATAGTATTTTGTTCCATACCTTGGCAGACTATGGATCCAAAATATCAAGAACTGCTTCCTGCTGAAATAACAGCCCAAGAAAATAAGTCTCGGACACGGATCATACAGCATGAACACGAGGAAGACTATCAGAAGTGCACAGAGGCTATAACAAACCAACTGAGAGACGTTGAAGGGCATGACATCTGCCAGACCATGAAGGACCAAATCAGACAGTGGTTTTTTGAATGCAGGTAAGTAACTGTTTTATGTATTTATTCTTTAGTCTCTTTTGTGATTTTGTTCAAACTAAATATATATGCTGCAAATAGAGATTCTACAGGAACATTTCCAGATTTTCCAGATGAAGAAGATGGAGGATCAACGCTCATTTTTGCTGAAAAACACCCACAGCAAGTAAATGCACCCCAAGTAGTTTCATATTCATCATTTATTTTTCAAGATGAGGATTTACTTTATATTTTAGTTGTTGGAAGAAATTGCTGCAAGAGAAGAGGAAGACGCTAACAACAAGCCAAAAGGCAAAGAGGATAAAGCAAAAAAGGACAAGGGCAAGGCGGATGAAAACGTAATGACACGTAACATGATGGAGTTATTATTATATTTAATGCATTTAGTTATTAGTAGTATTAGTTGTAACTGTTTTGACCTTTAGGAAGAGGATGCCGGATTGATAATGCTGCCTTCTGCTTTTTTGACTGACCTGGTGGTTGGAAACAAAATGTACGATGGTATGTTTATTTATTTCTTTTTTGCTAACATGAAACACATAGTCATGGTTATGTAAGTAATATGTAGACCAACTCTTTCTTATTATTATTCAGATTATTGGAAAAACCGTGACGAGTCCAAAAACTATAACCAAAGACATGAAATAGAACTGATCAAAGAAGAAAAGAGAAAAGAAATAGAGGCAGAGATACGACTACAGGTAACAGTGTAAGAATAGTACTTACAGTTTAAACACTTTTCATATGATTTGTTGTTTGTTTGCACATTTCAGGTGGATGAGCAAATGAGACAGGAGCTAGCTGAGTGGAAATTATCTGTGGACAAAGAAAAAGTTGGTAAAACAAAAGCTAATGCCAAGGTACAGTAATAAGATTGTCCTGCTGTGACCTGTGTGTTGTACCACTCTTGGACACAAAAGGCCTAAATAGTGCTGCAATATGTTCAATTGTGTTGTTTAGAAAAAGAAAGGGTCCAAGAGTGGAAAGAAGAAGAAGAAGGAGAAAGATCTAACTGCCGACAGGTAAGCTTCAGAACTGTTTATGTTTGCACTTAGAAAACAAATAAATAAAATACAATAATAAAACCTTTGTTCATTTGTATCTATCTGCTACAGGACTCTTGAGTCTCTGTGTAGGGAGCTGGCAGAACAGGGCTTATTGAAACAACCAGATAATGTCAAGATGTCAGATTATTTGGGTAATTGTCTTTTATTTTAACTGCTGTTAGACTTTGGTATTTTTTTATTATGCCTTGAAAGTATTGTTGCTCGTTATGTTGATAATGCTGCCATCTTCTGGTTTAAGTTTGTAATGCTCATGCACTCACTGTCTTCCCCTGTTCACAGGTGACTATAGCTATCTTGGGACTACTCTCAGGCAAAATGACATAGAGCCAATGCCATCGCTGTCAGATGTACGGCAGGTTTTATCTCTTTTTGCTATTTTACCTTTAGGTATGTTGGCTATTCACTTTCTATTGTCCAGTATGAAATATATGTGTGTAATGTAAGTTAATGAATTCTTAAAATGTTTGCTGTTTGATGTCTACAGGCTCTCAGTTTGTCCATGAAAAGGCCCCTCTGATAAAGGCCATCCTGTTAGCAGGTCCAGCAGGTGTGGGCAAAAAGATGCTGGTCCATGCAATCTGCCAAGAAACAGGTGCCAATCTGTTTGACTTATCGCCACTTAATACTGCAGGAAAGTACCCCGGAAAGAGTGGCATTACAATGATGCTTCATATGGTGTTTAAGGTATTTAAATTAGTACTTAAAAATCTTCTACTTGTATGTACAGATTTGTATACACACATATTTTCCCCTCATCTTTCACAGTTTTCAATACGGTTTAGCCAAATTATATACTTTTTTTTTCATGTTAACAGGTTGCACGGTTGCTGCAGCCATCAGTTATTTGGATCGGAGATGCAGAAAAAATGTTTTACAAGAAGGTTCCCAAGGAAGAAAAAGATGTAAGTCATGAAATGCACTTAAAAATATCTGAGCCACATGTTTTATGGTGTTGCATTCTGATTAAAATTCTGAATCCAGCTAGATCCCAAACGACTGAAGAAGGACTTGCCCAAATCTCTGAAGCTGATCAAAGGGGAGGATCGTGTACTTATCATAGGTACAACCAATGATCCTCTCAATGCTGACATTAAAGGACTGTGTAAAATATACAGCAAAATCATCCTTATTCCAAGACCTGACTACGGCTCAAGATTCAGTAAGAATGTATTTTTTAAATTTAGATTTTCTTATCGCAGAAAAGTATTAGAACTGTTAATAAATGGTATTTGTTTGTTTTTAGTCTTGTGGAAGCAGCTGATTAAAAAACATGGAGGCACACAGGCCCTCAATTTCAGCTCTCTGTCAAAGATTTCTGATGGCTACACTCCCGGTCACATAGTCAAGGTGATTCAGCATGTTCTAACTAAGAGCCGTATTCTGCAGCAAGCCAAAGAACCTCTCACTGCTATGGAGTTTGTGGAGCCATTAGCCAAAATCGATCCAGTGTTTCAGGATGAAGAGGAAGCACTTAAAGTATAGTATTCAATTGTATTATATTTAACTGGGGCAATATGGTGAACAATTTGCAGATTTTTCCTTTTGTTTGTTTTCATCAGAGCTGGTATGCTAAGACTCCTCTGGGCAAGAAACGCATTAGGGCAGCCACAGGAGGGGACGACGAGGAGGCATCATCTAAACCCACTAAAGGCAAAGATGCCAAGAAGAAAGGCAAATAAAATTGTTAATTTTAAATTTTTGGTATTTTTTGTCTTTGTATGTATTTGTGACTACGTACTATTAAATGTGTCTGAGTTGTCGTGCTCCTGTTAGTTTGATATCTTCAGTATGCACAGGTTAAAGTCAGTCATATATCTTTTTATATCATATCCTTTGCATAGACAACTCCATTGCTGTCACAGCCACTGTAATGACACATGCCAAGATCATTAGCTGTCAAGGACATTCTACTTTTAATCTACTTTGTGCCACAGTATGTGACAGTAATTTTAAGTAATTGAAAATATTATTTATTTACTATTGGCCAAGAAGAGGTGTTTTCAAACAGTTCAGTTTCAGACAGTTGTTGACACTTCCTTGCATTGCTTTGAGTAACTTTAGTTGTGTATTTTTATCATGTGTACAATAATATCCTATACACTTGAGAGGACTGTCTTTGGTGATAATACTGACATGTAAAGACAGCCTATGTCCCACCTTCATTTCCAATTATCAAAGTTCATAATAAAGTAAAATAAAATAAATACTATATTTAAATCTTTAGCATTTCATCCAAGAAATATGTCAATTTTGCACTTCTTGGTGACGACAAGTTGTTTTTTCTGTGCAGCAGATTATCCTGTCGATAGAGTTTCACTGGACTTAAGTGTGCTCAGGGGCACATGGAGCTGTCTGTCAAACAGTTACACTATACAATGCCAGGCTGGTTTTGTACTGCTCGTCTGAACCCCCACCTCCTAAATCTGGGTAGGAATAAGAACACAGGCTCTGTTTAGTGTAGATGATAATACTGCATTTTAATGGACACACGACTTATGCCATTTCATTTTTGACACAAATATTGATGAGCAGGTACATTTATGATTATTAGTCAATGTTGGGTCACTAGTGATGAGTCTAAAGAATTGTGAGTGGAATATCATATAATCTTTTGTGACCTTTCAGCTGAATTAGTGCTGGAAACTCCCTAAGGAGCTCTATAGGCTCTGACCTTTCTGACCTGAATTCAAGTACACTGACAGATATACTTCATAAATCTAATGAACATCCATGCATCTGTTTCTATTGTCTGCCTTTTTTCACTACTTGTTTATCATGAAGTTGGAAAATACTACAAGCATGTAGCATCTGAAACTCACCAAAACATTGAGTTTTGAATTATGTTTAATATGCTGTTGATGCTGTTTATGGGTGAATGCTATGTTTGCCCTCATACTGACAGAAGGCTATTTTGGAGTTTAGTATGTGGGGAGAGATATGTCAGCTGTTCAGCACCACTCTCCATCAATGTTGAAAAAAAAAAAAAAGAGCAAGGGCTGTCTGCTGCTTTGGGGACTGGGGCACGGCTCGGGCTGTTCTCATCTGGCTAAGTGTTTGTTATTAATTGTATAGCCTTTGTGAGAAACAAGACAATACTTGGACAGATCTTGTGCCTTGGCAGATCTTCACGTGACACCTTGTTTGTTGTTGGTATAATGGGACTATGAAAAGATGTACAATGCTCTCTCTGGGAGTCTAAGGTGGGTAGATGTGCATTTGTTTTCTTTTGATTTGATCTGTGTAACAGTTGTACATTTTTGCATTCACAGATGTTGGATAAAGAACTAGTATTTGAAATGCAGAATATATTTTTGCTGCTGCGTGACGCACAATGAAATACAATAGCCTACTAACTGCCTGACATAAGAGCCGATCGATTTTAATTCTTTTAATGGCACTGAGAAGAGCTCGGCAGTGTTTTTGTAACCTATTAGATCAGTAAGATTAACATTTCACTTTTGCCCTTTTCTTTGTTCATGAAATAATAATGAAGTCATCAAGTCATTGCCAAGAGTATATTTGTAATGCTGATGTCAGCTGTGAGAAGTGACAGAGATTACGAGATCTAGGTTCCTGAGGGCTGGCATGCATTGACAGGGAAGATCGAAACACTATCTGATTTTTATGTCTGTTTCAAAGTTTCAATAATAATAATAAACAAAAAGTGTCAAATTGATATACTTCATTGCAGGGTTGAAATTCACTAGTTATGGTAGCTAAGTCAGTTTAAAAAATACTTAAATTATTTACAAGAAAATGTATAACAAAGGCAAAAACCAAACACATCAGTACAAAATAAAATAATAATTGCAGTAAAGGGAAAGATGTTGATACTGTTTGTACAAGAATACTAGAATTACAAATCATTTTCCAGTTCCAGCTTCTATGACAACTGTGATAAAAACATTGCAGAGACCAAAGAGAAATCATGGGAGACATTAAAACTGAAGGGATAGTTGCTGCTGCAAGTAAGACATCTTCTCACATATATTTCAATGCAATGTTTTAATATATAAGCTTCTAATTGGCCCTTTTCTGAATTTTTGTGTGCCAGAAAACCGTTTGCTGGTAGTAAAAGGCTTGGAAGATGTGGAGGTATCTGAATGTGAAAGCAGCTCCTTTGAGGTGACCCTGAACTTGGCCTACATAGAGGGTGTGTGGTCCCGGGATGGGGTGCAGCTGAAGTCTAGGCCTAACTGTCGAATTAGCACGCATGGGAAGAGGCACTCACTCATACTCAACAGGGTGGCTTTGGCCGATGCCGGGCTGCTGTCTTTTCAGGCCAATGGCATTCAGACTTCCTGCAGAATCATCGTCAGAGGTACACTTTTAGTCATTCTATCAAGTGAAATTGTGTTTATAACATGTATGATCACAGTTTCATTGACATCTGCCAGCCAGAGATATACAAATTGTCAAAGAGTTGGAGGATGTTGACACAGTGGAGCGACAGCCAGTAAGCTTCCAGTGTGAGGTCAATCAGGCAGATGTGGAAGGTCGATGGTACAGGGATGACTGCAGGATTCGGGCCGGAGACAACATTAAGATCAGACATCAAGGTAAGAAAAGTGGCTTAGGGGGTACAGCAAGTCGTCCACTAGCGCCAACCGTTGCATAGATTAGTGTGTTTGGTAGTGATTGTAAAGCAATATAAATAGAAGTCTTTATTTCATTTCAGGCAGAACACACATTCTGAGTTTCAAGTCAGTCAGGCCCAAGCATGCAGGGGAGATTCGATTCACAGCAGAACGTGTGTCTTCTTATTCAACCCTCACTGTAAAAGGTAAAAGTGGGACGTCTGTTTGCACTTTATAGAAATTAAGTTGGCACAGTTTGTCACAGGTTTTACTTTCTTTTCCTTAGAGCTTCCAGTACAAATAATTCGACCATTGAGAGTCAAAATAGCCATGTATCGCCACCGAGGTTTGCTGGAGTGCCAAGTGTCTCGACCTAACGCTCAGGTCAGATGGTACAAGAGCGGGAGGGAGCTTCAGCCCGGTAAGAAGTACCAACTCATTAGCCAAGACATCTACAGACAGCTAACTATTGATGATGTCTGCTCCTCTGATGAGGACATCTACACCTGCGATGCTGGAGATGACAAAACATCTTGCCAGCTTTTTGTAGAGGGTGAGATACTTTCAGTAATCCCTGAATTTAAATCCTTTGAATTCCTTTATTATGCACTGCACTGTTGTAACATTTTGTGTGTATTTGTAGAGCAGGCTATCGCCATAGTGAAAGGAATGAGATCTGTGGAAGTAACGGAACCAAGACCTGCACGATTTCAGGTTGAGACAAGTATAAAGTCAGTGAGGCCTCCCAGATGGACTCTAAATGGAGAGGTGCTGGAGCAGGGCCCTGTTGTGGACATTGGCAGAGAGGGCAAACTTCACAGCCTCTGTTTCACTTCCACTGAAAGCTCAATGTCTGGTCCAGTAATGTTTGTAGCTGGGAAAAGTAGGTCAACTGCTCAACTTACAGTGAAAGGCAAGAACCTCACAGAGTATTAGTTCTTTTTGTTTATGGCCAGGTAGAAGGAAAAAATACTAACTAAAGTCTTTCTGCAGAGCGGCTTCTTCAGGTTGTCCGACCTTTGGATGACGTTGAAGCCAAAGAGAATAGCACTGTCACTCTAAGTTGTGACTTCGCCCCGTCTCCAAGAGCGATCCGCTGGTTCAAAGGACGCACTGCTTTGAAGACCTCTAATAAATACAGCATGAAGAGAGAAGGGAAACATGCACAACTTACCATTCACGGGCTAACAGCTGTGGATGCTGGGCAGTACCGCTGCATGGCTGGAGGTTCACAGACCACTGGAAATGTTAAGGTAGAAGGTATGTAAATTTCAGTTTTAAAAGCTGTGGTAGTAGTGGCTCCGGGGGAAGAGCAGTAGTTTAAGCCCATCTAATCCCAGTTCATAATGCCATTGTGTCTTTGTTGTACGAATGTGTGGTTGTTGTGATTATATGTCTGTTAATTCTGTATGTGTATGAGTATATGTGTCCCAGGGCAACTGTGGCTATAGAGGTAGTTTACCACCATTGTTGTGTATGATTCAAGGACTCATGGACAAATCTGATTAATTATTATTTGATCACTTGACAAACAGACTTTTTATTTTTTAGTGAAGACACTTAAACTTGTCAAACATCTGGAGGCAGTGGAAATCGAGGAGGATGGGGCTGCCAGGTTCTCGTGTGAGCTCAACTACGTTGTTGCCAATGTGGAGTGGCTCCTAAATAATATCCGCCTTTATTCAAATGCTGTCAACAAGATCCAGCATATGGGCACTATTCATAGCCTTACCATTATCAAGCTACGACCACAAGAGAGCAGAATCACATTCAAGGCTGGCCTATTTTCTGAGACAACAACACTGAAAGTCAAAGGTCAGCGTTTATAAAATCTTTCATCATCAATATAGTACTGAGCAAATGCTTTGGGGAGACAACCTGTTATGTAAATAACTCTCTAATATACGGTACATTCAGAAGAAACGTCTGTCACCTTCGACAGTCCACTTGAATACTTTTCTAAAGGAAAATTAGGCATGTAATTCTTGTTGAAGTTTAACAGTTAATATTTTACTCTTCTTTCAAACGTTAATGTTGATTCTAGACAGATTTAAAACATGATGCGAACTGAGTCTTATGAGTTTTACTTTAATCTCGATGCCTGGATGCCCCTCTATTTTCTGCAGCTTGCCCTGTAGTGTTTTTGAGGTCTCTTGAAGATGCATCTGGAGAGGAGCAGGGGGAGGTCTGTCTGCAGTGTGAAGTTTCTAAAGAGACAGTGGCTCCTGTTTGGAAGAAGGACGGTGTGGTGCTGACGCCTGATGACCGGCATGAGCTGCTCCAGTTTGGAAAGTCCCTGGCACTGGTCATTCACTCACTGAGCAAAGATGATACTGGACATTATACATGTGATCTTGGCACCAGCAAGACCAAGGCTAAGCTTATAGTTCATGGTGAGGAGATTCTTGATTGCATGCCAAGAATGCCCAGATGCTTACCAATAGGGGTGAGCAATATTAAAAGATTGAATTCTGATATAAAGACACTCTGCTAATCTGGGAATATTGTTGAATCGTGCCAAAGTGCATACATTTATGTGCTTCACCGTCATATTTACTGTAACAATGCCAGTGTTGTATCTATACAATATTAATAGGATTAGGTATAATATTGAACATTGGATTGGGTGTACCTTGAATTTGTAGTTAAAAGGGTTTTATGAAGACACTGAGATTAGTAGTTTTCTGTGTAAGACAAAAAATACATAAAAGCTCACTTTTAATCAAAATTGTGATCTTATATTTTTATATTTTTATAATATAAACCACCTCTACTTACCAAGGTACCAAAATACTTCTTTCTACAGATTTGCACATATCAATTGTTCAGCGTCTAAAAACCACAATGGTTTTGGAGGGAGAAAGCTGCACATTTGAGTGCATTCTGTCTCATGAAGTTCCTGATGAGCCCTCATGGACTTTTAATGGTCAGATTGTTGTAAGCAATAACCGTATTCAGGTTGACAGAAATGGCCACAAATACAAACTGGCTATCAGAGATGCCATTCTGTCCGACGCTGGAGACGTTGTCTTTACACTGAAAGACTTAAGCTGTAGGACAATGCTCTTTGTTAAAGGTGGGTATAATATAATAATAAAGAATATTTGTTAATAGGTCAAATGGGGTTTATTGATGTGTGAAATATATGTCTTTAGAGAAGCCAGTGCACATCTTCAGAGATCTTCTGAATGTGAAGGCAGTACCGGGTGAAGATGCCGAGCTGAGCTGTGAGATCACAAAATCAGACGTCACCATCCGCTGGCTCAAAAATGGTTTACTTCTTAGACCAAGCCCTAAGTATGTGACAAGTGTTGAAAATAATCTGGCACGACTTTTAATCAGGAACACGACCATCAAAGACTCCGGGGAGTACTGCTGTGAGGCTGAAGGGGTTGCCACTCGTGCCAAGCTGGAGATCAGAGGTAATTTTATATTTTCATATTACTGAAATGTAATAATGGAATGTGATGGCCAATTTGACATACAGTACAGTGGGAATATTTTAATGCTTTAAGATCATTTTTGGTGTAGATCCAGATCATCACCTGGTCAAGTATTATTTTTAAGCATCTTACGATTCTGTAGTTAGTAACTATCTTCAGCTGGTTTAGTTGCATGAATCTAATCACAACATTACTGTCATGAAGAGAAAGAAAGATGTGAGCTGTCTACAACCACTGATGAAATGGTGGGAAGAACCCAACTATCTTTAGAAAATTTGCCTTTGAAGTTTAATCTTATCATTTTGAAAGCTGTTCACCTAATGTCATGTTTTTAAAGATGCCTTAAATCTTTGTACAGTACTGTCATTGTACTTATTTATGATTTTTTCCCATACTATCCTTCACAGAACTCCAGCACACATTTGCACGAGAGTTAAGAGACACTCGTGGAGAGGAAAAGGGTAGAGTTGTCCTGGAGTGTGAGACCAGACGAACTGCCAAACAAGTGAAATGGCTCAAAGGCATGGTGGAGCTGAGGGCCGGGAGGAAGTACGTCATGAGGCAAAAAGGTGTGGTGCTGTCTCTGACCATCACGTCTCTGGAGAAATCAGACACAGACATTTACATATGTGATGTTGGCACCATGCAGAGCCGGGCCCAGCTCACTGTACAGGGTAAGACATACTGTATATTTACAAAGGACTCATTTCCCGCTTTATTAGGTACACCTCATCAAGCACTTGTAAACACAAACAGAGAATACACATGTGATACAGCACCGGATTATGTTATTTATTCACAAGCATCAGAATGATAAAGAAACTAGATTTAAATGACTTTGACGGTGGCGTGTTTCCCTGATGCTCTACTGGGATTTTCAGTGAAAACCTTTGTGTTTAGAGAGTAAATATATATATATATATATATATATATATATAGTGAGTGGCGGTTTTTTGGAGAAAAGCTCATATGTCTGGGTTTGAAATTATTGAAAGCCAACAGTTACTAAAATAACTACTTACATCTAGGGTCTACAGAAGAGCATTGTCATACTTTTATGTAGGTGGGTTACATAGACAGCACTGGGGACACTTTGGTGGGGACACCAAAAGAGGTTTTAAATATTCATGGTAATAATTGTAATAATTTCATCATCTATAGACCAGAAAGTGGCCATTCTTGATGAACTTGAAGATGTTGAGTGTCTCGAAGGTGATACAGTCACGTTCCGATGTCGCATCTGTCCCAGTGATTTTATTTATGTAAAGTGGTACCTGGACGAAACTCTGCTTTACACCAATGAGCTCAATGAGATCCAGATTATCCCAGAAGGCATTCATACACTTACATTCAAACAGCTCGCTCGCAAAGACACTGGCACCATATCGTTCGCAGCTGGAGACAAACGTTCATATGCATCAATGTTGGTCAGAGGTAAGGTGTTAAGTCTTTAGTAAGTTTTCATATAGCTCCACTTATGACTAGTGAGTCTTTTGACTTATTGTATTTGTGTTAACAGAGAGACGACCCACCATCATCAAAGCACTGGAGGACTGTGAGGCAGTGGAAGGAGGGGGGCTGGTTTTGTCCTGTGTTACATCAAAACCATGTCACATCCTGTGGTACAAAGATGGCTGCTTAATGTGGTGCTCATCCAGGTACTTTGCCAGTCGCTCTGGATGTGAGGCTCGCCTAACAATTCGGGAGGTCCTACCCAGTGATGCAGGGGTGTACGAGTGCAGTGCTGGGTCTGTTATTACTAGGGCTGTTATTACTGTAAAAGGTATGTAGAATTTCAAAGTAATAGTATTTTTGTAACTGTGACATTAGGGGCTTACGTTGACATTGCTTACTTTTCAGCCATCCCAGCAGAGTTCCTTCAGACATTGAAGTTTTTGGAGGCCAGAGAAGGTGAGACAGTGACCCTGACCTGTGAATACTCTCTGCCCGGGGTCCTGGTTCATTGGTGGAAGGGTCTAGAAAGCATTCGATCTGGAGAAAAGTTTGTGATAAAACAAAAGAAGACCATTAACTCACTTACTATCAAAACCCTCAAGCCGGAGGACTCAGGAGAATATATGTGCCAGTGCCGGGACCATCGCACTTCAGCATGCCTCAGAGTTCATGGTAAAAGTGTCATTCTTTACTATACTTCATAATAAAACATAATTTGTATTTATTTATCAAAGATATCCTTATTCCCTTTCAGCTATTCCTATCACATTTGTACAACCATTAAAGCACATTCAGGCAGATGAGGGCAACAACGTCATACTGCGTTGTGAGTTGTCCAAGCCTGGTGTTCCGGTGCAGTGGTGGAAAGGGGATGAGCTCTTGAGAAATGGTGTTAAGCACCAAATCAGAAAATGGGAGACTACTCTAGAGCTTATGATCTGGAAGCCAGTCCCTTGTGACAGTGGGGAATACAGCTGTGTGTGTGCTGACCAGAGAACCTCAGCCACTGTAACTATAATAAGTAAGTAATAGACCTGTCTTGATAGAAATACATATTGTTGGGTTTGTGCTTAAAAATACAGTTTAGCTCAGGTTTACTTAATTACCCCCCAAAAAATATTACTGAAGTAAAATTGATTCCAAACGTTACTCAAATAAATGTAATGGGGTAAAAATAACAACCCATACCCACCTTTGGCCAACAGTATGCAAAGTTGATCTCTTTTGCTCTTCAGCCCTTCCAGTCACTTTTAAGCAAAAGCTGAGGAATGTTCTCATAGAAGAAGGAAACACTGCGACTCTTCGATGTGAGCTGTCCAAGCCTAGTCACAGCGTTGAGTGGAGGAGGAGGGGAGACAAGCTCCTACGAAACGGAGAGAAGTATATCATCAGACAGAGGGAGACACTGGTCGAATTGAGAATCTTTGACGTGATTCCAGAGGACAGTGACATCTATACATGCATCTGTGAAAACATAGAGACCTCTGCAACACTTACTGTGAATGGTAGGTGTTTCAGTCTAATGCAGGCTCCGAACTCCACCGACCGAGCTATGTGTCAACACTGCAAATTTAGGGACTAAAAATGTATCAAGTGTTCTGTCCGTGTTCTGGTACAAAATGTATCTCCAAAAGTGTTTAGTTTTTTATTTTGCTGTTTGCTCACTTTGTATGTACAGTGTCTGTCCTGCTGCTGCTGTTATGGGTCAGATTTTTTAATAGCACTCTGTATCAACATAAGTGCTTTATAAGCTATCTTTGCTTGTCAAGAATTCCTCTAAATGAAATGATGCTTTTTTAATTAAATCTTCTGTAGAGTTTGTAATTGTAATTTAATCCGCTCATCTTCTATCTTTCAGCTTTACCCATAACCTTTAGGCAGAAACTTAAAAACATTCAAATTGAAGAAGGACAGAACATTGCTCTTCAGTGTGAGGTGTCTAAATCCAGTGTCCCGGTGGAGTGGTGGCTCGGCGGTGATCTTTTGGAGAATGGTGAAAAATACCTGATTAAACAAAGGCATGCCGTCCATGAATTGACCATTGTAGAAGCGGTACCAGAAGACAGTGGAGTTTACACTTGTGTCTGTAGGGAGCAGAGAACGAAGTCTACTGTCAAAGTTGTTGGTACGTTTGATTAAAATGGATTAAATAAACAATTCAATATAACATACTGCCATAAACATTCTGTATTAAGAGTAGCTTTTCATATCCCCAGCTATTCCTGCTTCATTCAAAGTTCCCCTGAAGAACCAGCAGACTGAAGAAGGGAACAATGTGACCTTACGCTGTGAGCTCTCAAAGAAGGGAGTCCCGGTGCAGTGGCAGAAAAATGGTGCCATGATATCTGAGGAAGTGTCCCGAGGGAAGTATCAGATTAAACTCGAAGGAAAGACATCTCAGCTGACCGTTCTCAATGCCCAACTGAAAGATGCAGGAAAGTACTGCTGCATCACGGGCGACGAGAAAACATCAGCTGATCTCAATGTTAAACGTAAGTGTGAAATATAATGACATCAAATGAATAATATAAATGGCAATGTTTGTATTTTCTCTGCTTATAGCTCTCCCTGTAACATTCAAACGAGAACTTCAGCGGATTATTGTGAAAGAAGGGGACATTGGAGTGTTCTGCTGTGAACTGTCCAAACCTGGTGCCCCAGTAGAATGGAGGAAAGGCAGAGTTATGCTAAAACCTGGCAACAAATATGAGATGAAGCATGAAGGGAAAGTCACTAAATTAATCATCAACAATGTGGAGGATAGTGACGCTGGCAACTACACCTGTAAGACTAAAGACAGCCAGACAACTGCAGAGCTCACAGTACAAGGTAAGGTGGACATAGTAGACTGTGATGTGAAGCATATTTTAAAATTGTGTATAATTACAATGCTTTTTCCCCCAATGTACTCAATAGTATCAGCGGAGGGCAGACGTAACAGAGGTCAGCTCAAAAATATAAAAATCCTCCTAAATTCTATCAGTGTGAACTCCATTCTCCATTCAACTTCTTCTGTTTCCTTAGTAGCGGCTCCATAATTTACACACATATAATGGATTATTATGTAATCCATTTCACATGTCATGTAAATAGAATAATATGGGTTTGTACATGTGTCATGTTGCTCCTAACCTCCTCCAATACAATATAGTTAATCTACAGAAGGCATATTTGCCATTATGATATTCAACACAACCATTGTTAACCTATGTATGTGAAGGTTCCCATTCATCCAGGCCCTTGAATACTAAAGTAGTCTAGACATTGGCATTTGGGCATAATACATGTAAGCAGGTTATTTCTAGACTACCATAGTATTGTAGTCTAATGGATCTAACGGACACTTCTTTCATGTTTTTCTTGATCACCTTTTTTATGGTTGTCTACAGACACACCTCCGAGCTTTAAAATACCAATATTGAACCAAGAAGTGGTGGAGGGCAACAGTGTAGTCCTGCACTGTGAGCTCAACAAACCTGCCTCTTCTGTGGAGTGGAGAAGAGGAGAGGCACTGCTCAAGAACGGAGACAAGTATCAGATGAGGAAGAAAGAGCTAATGTTGGAGATGAAGATTTCAGAGATCAATATGGATGATGCAGGAGAATATACCTGCATCTGTGGGGACCAGAGGACAACTGCATTTATCACAGTGAATGGTAGTAGAGCTAATTTCTTAATTAACTACAGACAATATACATAGTACACAGGACCACTAGAATTTGGCTGAAAAATATTAAATCTGATATAATAAAAATAATTCTCACCATTATCAAAAAACTAAATAATAATGAGAACTATTTTCTGTGGAAAACCAAATTAAAATATTACAAAAATCACTACAAAAAGATGTGTTAGCTTTTATATGCACATAAAACCATATAAATATAACTTCTATAAAAATTCAGTAATGTATAACTCACTCCTTTTTGTTCCTCTAGAGCATCCCATTAAATTTATTCAAGAGCTGAAGAACATCCAGGTCCAAGAGGGAAATGGAGTGACCCTGTGTTGTGAGCTGTCTAAACCTGACGTTTTTGTGCAGTGGATGAAGGGAGTTAAAGTTCTGAGTAATGGAGAAAAGTATCAAATGAAGCAGAATGACTGCACCATGGAGCTCCTCATTAAGAAAAGCCAGCCAGAAGACAGTGGTGTCTACAGCTGTGTTTGTGATGACATCAAAACAACTGCAATTGTTGCCATCACAGGTCAAAGATTATAGTTACACAGTATGCTAATGTTTTGTATTTGTTGTCTGATTTTTGTATCACTTATCAGGCATCCCAGTATCATTTAAACAGAAATTAAAGAACCATGAAGCTGTTGAGGAGGACAATTTGACACTCCGCTGTGAGCTCTCTAAGCCTGGAGTCCCAGTGGAGTGGAGGAAAGAGGCCCAACTCCTAATCTGTGGACAGAAGTACCAGATGAAACAAGAGGGAAGAGTCGCCGAGATGGTGATCAGCAACTTAACTTTGAAAGATGCTGGAGAGTACAACTGTTCTGTCGGGAATGTTGTGACTACTGCTGAGGTCAAAGTAAGAGGTAAATGTGAAATCATTGTTTTAAATTCATTGTTGTTTTTATAGATGTATTATAGACAAGGCTGATAGTAATATTGATGGATTATTTTACAGTAGATTGCACCTCAAGGCTTTCTCTAAGCATTTTACAGTCCATTATTCATTCACTCCACAGTCACACATTGATGGTAAGCAACCTCTGAAACCAATGGTGCTATGGGGCAGACTGACAGAGAGGGGGCAGCCTTATGGCATATTTGATTTCCCCATGTTGCTGATGTTCCAGGACCATCATTGTACTGTTACCCTAACCTAGCCCCCTAACCATGGCCATAGCCCTAACCTTAACCAGTTGATATTCTGGCCCTAACCCTTAACCAGACACGGGGAACAATATAACACCCTAATCATGGCCTTGGCTCTAAGCCTAACCAGTTAAAATCCTGCAAAACCAACAACTTCAATGTTGGCCCTGGAACATCACTAATATGGCGAAATCAGATCAAACGCAGCCATATTGTGCCACCTTAATCACACTAACTATCTGTATGTATCTAGGGTAGGTAGGTGACGTGGCTTGCCCGAGAAGACACAGCAGCAATAATGGGATGCTTCAAGCCAACAACTTAATTTGTAACATGCTTTCTCATCTTAGCTATTGCCACCCTGAGCTATCTTGTAAAATGTTTTGTTAGCATTGGAACCTTTCTGACATTTTCTTTCTTTACAGAACTGCCTGTAACATTCAAATCAGAGCTGGAGAATTTGGAGGTGAAAGAAGGAGACAGCGCAGTTCTGTGCTGTGAGCTTTCCAAACCTGGAGCCGCTGTGGACTGGAGAAAAGGCAGAGTGGTGCTGAAGCCGGGGTACAAATATGAAATGAAATGGCAGGGATCTTTTGCAAAACTGATCATCAACAACATAGATGAGAATGATGCTGGAAAATACATCTGCAAAACTAAGGATAGCCAGTCGGTTGCTGAGCTGACTGTCAAATGTAGGATAAAACAGACACTAAAAAGATGCACAATACAGCAATTGCAAATAACTCAATGCTTGCTTCCTTGTTGTTGTAGCACCTCCGATCATATTCAAGACAAAGTTGAAGAATCTACTGATCGAGGAGGAGAATACCCTAACATTGAGCTGTGAGTTGTCCAAACCTGGCCTTAGCGTGGAATGGAGAAAAGGAGATGAAATCCTGAAAAGTAACTTCAAGTATCAGGTTAAGAATCGAGAAAGTATAAAGGAACTGGTTATTAAAAATGCTCAGCTGGATGATAGTGGTCTCTACAGTTGTACCTACGGTGATCTCAAGACAACAGCCAACATCACTATAACACGTAAGAATAAGACAATAGTGTGAACTTAGAATTTGCCAACAATCTCACATCATTTTCTTTGTATGCACAGCTATTCCTTTAGCCTTTAAAACTGGACTCAAGAACCAAGAGGCAGCTGAAGGAGGAAATGTGGTGCTTCTTTGTGAGCTGTCTAGGGCTGGGGTACCTGTGCAGTGGTGGAAGGGGGAGGATCAGCTCAATCATGGAGGTAGATTTCAGATGGTTCTCTCCGGAAAGACAGCAGAAATGAGAATCAGGAACATCCAACCAGAAGATGTTGGGGAATACATTTGTGTTTTTGGTGACCAGAAAACAATGGCTGAGGTTAATGTGAGAGGTACTAGACCAATATTATTGCACTGTAAAAGCGATCATACATTTTCCAAATCCATTTCTAAATTCATGTTTTTTTCTCTTTTAGCGGCAGCATCTGTGTTCTTTGAAAAGGAGCTACAGAACCAAGCCATAATGGAAGGCAAACCTGTATTGTTTTCTTGTGAAGTTTCTAGTCCTAATGTTCCTGTAACATGGAAAAAGGATAACAATACAATTGAAGAAGGGGGTCAACACATTATTAAGAAGAAAGGTCCTACTCACACTCTCGAGATCAAGCGCTTGCAACTTGAAGACACAGGAGAATACTGCTGTATTACCAGAGGCAAAAAGACCACTGCCAAGCTGGTTGTGAGGGGTGAGTGCAAAGTACAACCCAAAACATCCTTCTAAGTTTTTCAGACCAATCAGGCATAACAATATGATCACTGACGGGAAAATGAATACAGTTATCTTTTCATCATTGCACATGTTAGCAGATGGGATTTATTATGGAGCAAGTGAACATTTTGTGGATAGACTGGGTTAGAACATCTCCACAACTGCATCTCTTGTGGTGTGTTCCTCGTCTGCAGGATCTTTCAGAAGTGAACTGGTAACAAGTGAGGAGGCATTTGGAAAGTGAAGTTTGGCTCATGCAGGCTACATTAGATTGTCCATTGCAGTCTGAATATGCTGAACGTTAGGCAGGTTTTCATAACACATACTATCACTACTATTGCATATTGTACTTCACTTGGAATTGAACCCAGGACGTTTGAATCCAAAAAGTGAGACCAGGCTCTTAAAAACTATAACCACCAATAATAAGCAGAGGATCATAATGTTAAGCCTGATCAGTGTGTAGACATATCTCTTTTTTCACAGAGCGTGTGAGGATTGTAAGTGGGCTGCAGGATGTGACAGCGACAGCAGGACAGGATGCAGTATTCGTGTGTGAACTCAGTCACTCAGATGTGAGTGAAGGCGTCTGGTGGCTGGGCCCATCTCCGCTGCAGAAGAATGAAATGAACCAGATGATCTGCCATGGACGACAACACCGACTTGTCCTTCAGATGACCACCCCGGAGGAAACTGGCACAGTGGCATTTGTAATTGGAGAAGAAAGGTCATCTGCTCAACTTCTAGTGGTGCCTAAGCCAAAGGGTAAGCTGTGTATAATGCTACAACAATGTTTCTTACAGATATTCTGAAAATGCTAACCTGTTACATCTTATTAGTTTTATTTGAGGAAAAGCCTAAAGATGCTGCAGTTTTAGAAGGAGAGACAGCCACTTTGTCCTGCAAGACTTCTGATTTGACCACCCCAGTTACATGGAGGCGCAACCACATTCCCCTTCACAACAGTGAAAAATACAAAATATATAAAGACGGTAAAGTCAATGTACTGCTTATTCATGAAGTGGATCCATTGGACACTGGCACCTATTCGTGTGATACAGGGGATGTACAGAGCAGTGCCAAGCTTACTGTCACAGGTAAGAAGGAAATACACTGTATTAAAAGCATTAGAGAGGATCGTTACAACATGCATTTTTTAAAATATTACTTAAAATTACTTTACTATCCATTAGAGTACTATTAATTAGGCTTACTGAAAAAATATATATAATTTTCATAAACCTGTGGGGCCTAAAAACAGTCAACCAATAAGGCTACCTCTTCTCGCCTATTAAGTGTGACATTTTGTATCTGAATCATATCAAACATTCTCTGTAATACCTTGAAGTTTAATTCATTTAAGTTATATTGGCATTTTTTGTTTAATTTGTAATACAATTTCTTTTCCAGAGCTTCCTCCATTCTTCCAGGAGGAGTTGCAGAGTGTTGAGGCGGAGGAAGGAGAAACGGCATCCTTGTACTGTGAGTTGTCCAAACTGGGAGTACCCATACAGTGGAAGAAGAACGGGCAGTCAATCAGAGCCAGTAGGAAGTATGAAATTAAACAAGATGGCTGCTTTCTCCAACTCATCATCAAGGATCTTAAACTTGAGGACAATTGCAGCTATACTTGTCAAGCAGGAAGTGTTGAAACTACAACTACAGTGTCTGTAAAAGGTTGTGTACTCTATGCATTGATGCAATATTTGTAATGGCTTATTATAACTTTACTAAAAATAAACCTTTTCACAGAGCCTCCACCTTTCTTCAAAAAACCCTTACGAAGTGTTGAGGCTGATGAAGGGGATGTAGCCTCCCTTCAGTGTGAGTTGTCCAGACCTGGGGAGGTGGTGCAGTGGAAGAAGAACCGACTGCTACTGCGAGCCACTGGAAAATATGAGATGAAACAAGATGGCAGCATTGTTAAGTTAGACATAAAAAATCTTACACCCGAGGACAAAGGAAGCTACACTTGTCTAGTGGGAAATACAGAGACCACAGCAACACTTTCAGTCAAAGGTTTGTTACTAAATGAATACAACTTTTTAATAACAGCTTTACCAACAATGTAATACATATGATATACTACTATTTGCATTATTTTTTTTCCTTAATGCTTTCAGAACTCCCACCTTTCTTCAAGGTGGAATTAGAAAATGTAGAGACAGAGGAGGAAGGGACAGCTTCTCTATACTGTGAGCTGTCTAAACCAGATATTTCAGTTCAGTGGAAGAAGAACAGGCAGCCACTAAGAGCCAGCAGGAAGTATGATATGGAACAAGATGGCTCCCATATATATCTCCACATTAAGGATCTTAAACCTGAAGACAGTGGCAGCTACACATGTCATACGGGAAATAAAGAGACAACTGCACATCTTTCGGTGAAAGGTGGGTCCCGGAAATTGCTTAGCTTCCACTTTTAGGCATCTCCATATATAAAGTGGTTGTTTCGTTTGCTTGAATTTTTCCAGAGCTTCCACCTTTCTTCAAGGTGGACCTCCAAAATATAGAGGCTGAGGAGGAGGGTACTGCTAATTTGTTCTGTGAACTGTCAAAGCCTGGCATTCCAGTGCAATGGAAAAAGAACCGGCAACTGTTGAGAAGCAACAGGAAATATGAAATGAAACAAGATGGCTGCTACCACCAGCTTCTCATTAAAGACCTTAAACCTGAGGACAGCGGCTGCTACATTTGTCAAGCAGGAAATGCAGAGACCATTGCTAAAGTGGTTGTAAAAGGTGTGTCAACCAGATATTAAATAATTTGAATGTAATTACATATGTATACAATTCACCTTGTTAGATCATCAAATTGGAAGTGGTCCGTGACCTGGTGCTTTGTTGTTCTTCCAGAGCTTGCTTCAGTCTTCACTGAAGAACTACACAATATTGTTGCTGAGGAGGGTGGCACAGCCTCTCTGTACTGTGAACTGTCTAAACCTGGAGTGCAAGTCCAATGGAAGAAAAACAGGCAACTCCTAAAAGCCAGCAGCAAATATGAAATGAAGCAAGATGGCTGCCTCCTCCAGCTCCACATCAAGGATCTGAAACTGGACGACAGAGGGAACTACACATGCCAGGCAGGAAGTGAAGAAACAACTGCAAAACTGACAGTGAAAGGTCTATAGGGTCTATAGGGTCTATAGCCTTACATACATATTTATTTTAGTTATCTATTTCTTGAATTCCCTTGTGTTACTTTTCAGTGTATCTTAATATTTTTCCAATATATCTCATAAATGTTACTTTCTTAGAACTTCCACCATTTGTGAAAGAACTGGAGGGTGTTACGGCTGAAGAGGGGGGCACAGCCTCGCTGTTCTGTGAGCTTTCTAAACCTGACGTAGTGCTGTGGAAGAAGAGCAGGCTGCCACTGAAAGCAAGCAAGAAGTATGAGATGGTACAGGATGGCTGCCTCGTTAAGCTCAACATTAAAGATGTTGAACTAGAAGATGGTGGAAGATACACATGCCAAACAGCAGGTGCAGAAACAACAGCTGTTCTGACAGTTAAAGGTTTGTATTCGGTATAAAACATGTTATGTAGTTTTCACACTTTAATGAATGCAATAGCTTTTCCAATTGTCACACTTTTTGCCAGAGGTCCTGCCTTACTTCACGGAGAATCTTCAAAGCATAGAGGCTGAGGAAGGAGATTTTTCCACCTTGCAATGTGAAGTGTCTAAATGTGGGGTGTCAGCACAATGGAAAAAGAACAGGCTGCCACTGAGAGCATGCAGAAAATATGACATTAAACAAGATGGCTCCCTTTTGCAGCTTTGCATTAATGATCTTAAACTTGAAGATAGTGGCAGCTACTCATGTCATGTAGGAAGTGCAGAGACTACTTCAAAGTTGTTGGTAAAAGGTATGTGAATAATAGCGTTTTATAAAGAAATTTAGAATAGTGTGATAGTGTACATAATGAACATATTTTTTCATTTGTTAGAACAACAACCATTCTTCAAAAAGCAATTGCAAAGCTCTCAGGCAGAAGAGGGTGGTATAATCACTTTCTGTTGTGAACTATCCAAACCTGGCCTGTTGGTGCAATGGAAGAGGAATGGCCAACTTCTGAAAGCCAACAATAAGTGTAAAATAAAACAGGATGGCTGCTACCACGAGCTCCACATTAGTCATCTTAACCTTGAAGACAATGGCAGCTATACATGTCAAGTTGAAAATACAGAGACTACTGCTATACTATCTGTCAAAGGTATGCCACTACTGATGCTAATATTGTGTTGTTTAAGGTAAATGCTGCATATAAAAAATAAAAGATGCACAATCGCAGGGGGGTTAGTGCTTCTGCCATACCCCTCCTTAAGCAAGCTTCAGCCCTCTAATAATAAGGACCAGGCAGTAGAAATGAACTAATTCCATCTTCACTTTTTCAGAGCACCCTCTATTTTTCAAGAAAGCCTTACAAAATGTAGATGCAGAAGAAGAAGGAACTGCCATATTATGCTGTGAAATGTCTAAGCCTGGGGTCTCAGTACAGTGGAAGAAGAACACACAGCCACTGAGAGCCAACAAAAAATATGAAATTAAACAAGATGGCTGTCTTCTGTATCTCCACATCAAGGACCTTCGACCTGATGACAGTGGCTGCTACACATGTCAAACAGGACATTTAGAAACCACAGCAAGACTGTCAGTAAAAGGTCAATTAATCTATAACATTAAACAATAATAATAATAATTAATAATCAATGCAGTAATTCATACATATAATAACTATGTGTATTGATACCCTCTTTATTTTCTAGAGCTCCCAATATTCTTTAAGGTACAGTTACAAAATGTGACAGCACAAGCAGAAGGGACAGCTTCTTTAAATTGTGAGCTGTCCAAGCCTGGAGTCTCTGTGCAGTGGAAAAAGAACCAGCAGCCACTGCGAGCCAATAAGAAATATGAAATCAAACAAGATGGTTGCTGTCTCCAACTTCACATCAAGGATCTTAAACCTGAGGACAGTGGCTCCTACACATGTCAGGCTGGAAGTGAAGAAGCTACTGCTACTGTCTCAGTAAAAGGTAACTTATCCAATAAATATAATATAAATTAAACCATAAATGTTGTGGAAAATACAACTGATTAAATCTCCACAATCTACTTTAGAGCTACCCCCCTTCTTCAAGAAAAACTTAGAAAATGTGGAAGCAGCAGAAGAAGGGATAGCCTCTTTATGCTGTGAACTGTCTAAGCCTGGGGTCGCAGTACAATGGAAAAAGAACAGTCAACCATTGCGAGCCAACAATAAATATGAAATGAAACAAGATGGCTGTCGTTCATATCTCAATATAAAGGATCTTAAAATTGAAGACAATGGCAGCTACACGTGTCAGGCTGGAAATATAGAGACCACTGCAGTACTGTCTGTAAAAGGTACCTCATTACATCTTAATGCATCTTAATAATATTTTTCCATTCTCATTAACAATATAAAAATACTTAACCCCTCTACATTTTAGAGCTCCCTCCATTCTTCAAAATAGGTCTAGAGAATATGGAGGGTGAAGAAGAAGGCACTGTCACATTGTCCTGTGAGCTATCAAAGCCTGGCATGTCAGCGCAATGGAAGAAGAACAAACAACCATTGAGAGCCAACAGGAAATATGAAATAAAACAAGATGGATGCCACCTCCATCTTCTCATCAAAGACCTCAAACCTGAGGACTGTGGTAGCTACACATGTCAAGCAGGGGCCGCCGAGACTGTTGCTACTGTGACAGTAAAAGGTGTGACTATAAACTATAAAACATACAGTAAAGTAAACATCAGAATTCAACCTTCAATAACAGTTCTTGTGTTTTTACAGAGCTCCCACCATTCTTTAAAGTCAAATTACAAAACATGGCAGCAGAAGAAGACTGTACTGCATCCTTATGCTGTGAACTGTCTATGCCTGGCATTTCAGTGCAATGGAAAAAGAACCTGCAGCCTTTGAGAGCCAATAGAAAATATGAAATTAAAGGAAATGGTTGCAACCACCAGCTTCTCATCAAGGATCTTAAACCTGAGGACAGTGGCTCCTACACATGCCAGGCAGGAAGCACTGAGACCACTGCAACACTGTCAGTTAAAGGTGTGCATGGTGTTACATTCAGAAATACTGTATGTTACCTCTTGATGAAACCACTTGATTATACTGTCGTCTATTTTTGTAGAGCGTATTCCATTCTTTAGAAAAAATCTACAGAATGTTGAGGCTGAGGAGGGTGGCACAGCCTCTCTGTACTGTGAACTGTCTAAACCTGGAGTGAAAGTCCAATGGAAGAAAAGCAGGCAACTCCTAAAAGCCAGCAGCAAATATGAAATGAAGCAAGATGGCTGCCTCCTCCAGCTCCACATCCAGGATCTGAAACTGGACGACAGAGGGAACTACACATGCCAGGCAGGAAGTGAAGAAACAACTGCAACTGTATCAGTAAAGGGTATCTCAGCTGCTTCACTCTTTATTGTTCTTCTAAAATAATCAATCATTTAAGCCTTTTTATTAGTTGCTTCTATTACTCAATTCTTTTCAGAAGTCCCTGTTTTCTTCAAGAAAGAATTGCAGCATGTAGAGAATGAGGAAGGAGGTACAGTGTCGTTGCACTGTGAGATGTCTAAGCCTGGAGTGATGGTGCAGTGGAAAAAAAACAAGACTCCATTGAGAGCTGATAGCAAATATGAATTTAAACAAGATGGCTGCCATATTGAACTTCGCATCAATAAGCTCGGACATGAAGACAGCGGCAGCTATACATGTCAAGCAGGAAGTGCAACGTCAACTGCTAATGTGACCATACAAGGTACATGCATGTTATTTAGCTGTTACTCATTAACAATATATATGTAAAATAGATTTCAAGCTAGATATTCTTATTTTTTATACAGCAAAACCTATTGCTCCAGAGGTTACCAAAATAGAACCCCCTCCAATATCTACAACTGTTACTCCCAACGACAAGAGGCCTGTTCTGTCAGAAGCCAGAGCTGTTCCTCCAGAGCCTAAAAAGAGGACGAGGAAAGCGTCTATTTCACAAATAGAAAAAGATGCAGAGCCAGTGGCTGACTTAAAACAACCAATAAAGTTACATGGTGGCAATGAGGATCAAAAGACAATCCAACCAATGCATGTTCCGGAAACGTTCCCTACTATTGCACAGGATAAGAAACAACAAGATGAGAAAAAAGATAAAACTATTATGAGGGATGAATTACAGGGTGCAAACAAAAAAGCTCAAGCAAATGTGAGAGAAACTGCTAGAACTATGGACACAGAAAATGGTTTGGTTGACAATAAAGCGAGTCAAATAGAGATTTATTCCAGAAGTGATGTGGGTGAACAAAAGAAAGAGCCCATTGTATCTCCAGAACTAGTACATGGAGCTTCAGATATCATTCAGCACCCATTTAAGTCTTCATTTTTTGAAGATGTGAGAAAGGCGGGCCATCCAGGGGCACCTGCAAGTAGGGCCAGTGAGAATGACAAAGAAACTGTGAAAGAAGATAAGTCAATAGAAGAAAAGCTATGGAAAGACAATGTAGAAATCAGAAAAGAGGAGGTTTTTAAACCCCCAGCACGATCAAAAGGCAAGCCAGCGATTGTAGAGCTAGAAAAATATACTGACAAAGAAAATAAACAAACAATTCAACAAATAAAACCAATAACTATAGACACAAAGACCCAAGTGATATCCACAGATCGAGTTGAAGACAAACCTGCCAAATCAGAAAGATCAATTAAAGAAGTTGGAGAAGTAAGAAGGGAAACGGAGATCCCACCAAAACCACCGAAGAGGTCAAGAAGTAAAACAAGGAGCATTGACAGACAATCATCACGGGACACTGAGACTGATCAAGATGAACTACAGCTGACCTATCCAGTAAAAACATCAGTTGGTCAGTCAACGATACAACCAGTAAGACCTATGAAGACAGACAATGAGAAGAAACATAAAATTGAGGATGAACAGCAGTTACCAGCAGCTGAGATAATGGAGAAGAAGGATCCACAGATAAAACCAGTACTTAAGCAGCCTGTAAAACCCATTAGGAATGAACCACAGCTCAGTCAGGAGATAGTGGTAACACCAGTGAGGAAAGAAGCTGACGTTATCCAGGAAATCAAGGTTGTTGCTGAGCCAAGAATGAAAGAAACTGATGAAAAATTAATACAAGAGCCAGATGTTAGACAGGAAGTGAGCAGAGCTGGCCTGGATGTAAAAGTTCCAAGTGAACCTATAAGGAAACCAATAAGGAATGAGCAAGACCTCCGCAAAGAGACACCTATGACACCAATGAGGAAAGAAGCTGACCTTAGCCAGGAAATCAAACTGCCAACCAAGCCAGAAAGAGTCAAGCCAGAAACAAAAGTTGTAACTAAGCCAAGAAGAAAGGAAACTGATAAACAAATCAGTCAAGAATCAAGTGTTAAAGAGGAAATAAAGAGACAGGCTGGTACGGGTCTGGATGTAAAAGTTGCACTTGAACCTATAAGAAAAGGAGGTGATAGCTGGGAGAAGAAAATAGCAGTCGAGCCAATGAAACATGCACCGCAAAAGGTGAAAGATGAAATTCCTCTTCTTTACATTTCTGAAGATGAAACCTTCTCAGAGGCATTGGCCGAACTACCATCTGGACCTGCCGCCCCAGCTCTACCTACAGAGCAGGACAAACAGCCATTGGACATTGACCTATGTATTGAAGACGAGCCACAAATGCAAGATGCTGCTGTCAAAATCCAAGCCGCTTTTAAAGGCTACAAAACCCGAAAGGAGATGCGACCAGTCTTCAAAGAGATGTTCAAAAATGAGAACATAGAGCTTGGTGGGACAGTTACTCTTCTATGTGTAGTAGATGGGAAACCTTCTGAAGTGCGCTGGCTCAAAGATGGTCAACAGCTCACCAGTGAGAAGAGATGCCTTATTAAAACTAAACAGAATGGAGAGTGTAGTCTAGTCCTTACCAATGTTACTACCAAAGACAGCGGGATCTATACATGTGAAGCTGTGAATAAATTTGGGGTGACGTCCTACAATGGAAATCTTACAGTTGTACAACCAGGTCAGGCAGTAGCTCAAAGGCACCCTCCTCTTGCAGCCATTGCCCCCCTTCAACCCGCCCCTCCAAAACCGGAGCCTCCTGTATCTGTGTCAGACGATGCAAACTATATAGAAAGTGTTAGTGTGTCTCTTTGGGAGGCCTACAACCTGACAGAGGAACATGCACAGCGGAGTCTGCAGGAGAGGAGGGGGTCTTCACTCTTAGCGGCCAGCTCAAGTGAGTCCCAATTTCAAAAGCTCTCAAAAGTTAGGCTTGTTCTTGTATTTACTGTTTTTCACTGCTTTATAGTGTCTAGTCCGTCTGATTATGAAACTGCACCTGATGTATTTGAAGACAATGGAACAGAGACAGTACCAGTAATATCGAGGTGAGAAGATATACTGTATATGTGATATGTGAGAAGACATCTATTTGAGTTCTGATGCTACATTTATGTTCTACTAATGTCACATTTCTGAATATTGGTTTAGGGAGGTAATAGCACAGCCTTTAGATCACAAACCTCCAGAAATGAAACAACAGAAACAAGAGCACTCAACACAACTGTTGAAAGTCAAAGGTCAGCAATCCTAAATTCACTAAAAGTTCATATAATACTCTTTATATCATATATATTATTATGGTTGGGTCTAACTTATAGGAACTTCTCCCAAGCACCATCGCACTCACACTCCACTAATGAGCACTGTGTCAGGGTCAGAATCAGAAGGGGAAGAGGACAGAAAAGAGGTACCCTTCGCTCACATTTCACAATAAACCTTACAATCAGAAAATACCTTTTGAATAATGACAACAGTTTGAATGTTGTACTGTACATTACTTTCACAGACATTTGACATGTATGTGGCTCGAGCTGACTGCACAGCCAACAGTGGAAATAAAGACAGCTTTATTTTGAAAGAGGGACAGTATGTTGAAGTCCTAGACTCGGTTCATCCAGAAAGATGGTTAGTTCGGACCAAACCAACTAAATCTAACCCTGCCCGCCAGGGTTGGGTGTGTCCTGCCTATCTGGAGAAGAAAAGAAAGGTTAAATGAATACATAACTAGTGTAATGTATTGGTAACATATATAAGTATTTTATAATCATTGTACATTGATTTTAAAGGAAACATTTCAACAAATGAGGCCACCACAAGATGATCTTGATGGCATTGGATCTACAGGAGAAGAGTACAGGAAAGCTTCAAGGTTTGTATATATGCTTCAGAGAAAGTACCAAAAATGCAAGTATAATTCTCAGTAGGCAGAAATCAAGGTGCAGATACACCATACAATAAATAGCCCGCTGACATTTCTTTCTTAGCCAACTCATCCAAGGCATGGTTGATGGAGAAGAGGAGTTTGTAAAAGAGATGAAGATGTTCACGTCACATCAGCTCAGTTTTATAGAGTCCACTCGTCATCTTCCCACTAACATCTTCAACCAGAAAGAAATCATTTTTAGGAATGTCAGAGACATTGTACAACTTCATGAGAGGTAAAGCCTGACTCTATAAATTTAATAACTAATCTGCGTTTTGAACAAAATAGTACTCTGTATTTTTTGTCTCTAATGTAATAATATTATCTGGTCTTATCAGAACTATTCTTCCTGGTTTGGCCAAGTGTATCACTGACGATGATGTGGCCATGTTTTTAATCAAACACTCAGAAGACTTTGAGAAATATCTCCAGTACATAGCAGGACAAGCACAAGCAGAGACCTGCCTCACAGATAAGGCTATACAACAATATTTCAAAGTAGGAAATGTTTTATTAAATATATTATTATTATATAACTAACAAAAGAAGTATTTATGGTTAACTGTGATATATGTAACTTTGTCATATTATAAACAGGAATTACCAGGGCTGAGTAAACATGAGGCTGCCGTCATGGATGTTCTTACTTTTCTTCAGAGACCAGTCGAGAGAATTCACATCTACCAAGCTTTGCTGAAAGTTAGTATTTTTTTTATTTATATTTTCTATGCTTTAGGAACATGCATTTTCATATTATCAACAGTACAAGATTCAAGATTCAAAGTGCACAGTACACCTGTAACAATGTATGGAATATTAATTTTTGTTCACAGGAGTTGATCAAAAACAAAGCAAAGAGTGGCCAGAGCTGCTGTCTGCTGGAAGATGCCTTCTCCAGTGTGTCTTGTTTGCCCTGGAGGTCCAAAAATCTGCACAAGGTCTCCCTCATTGAGAACTACCCCGCTCCTCTCACGGCACTGGGTGAACCTGTGCGACAGGTACAAAACAAACATACTCCCTACATGATAATATCCTGCCGACTGTTATTACAGTAAAATATTTCACAAATAAATATGTTTTAAAGATGTTTCCCTTTTCCCTCAGGGAGTCTTCACAGTCTGGGAAGAAACGTCAGAAATAAAGTCTCCCTCTAGAGGGCACCAGAGACAAGTATTTCTTTTTAAGGACAGTATTGTCTTGTGTAAGGTGAAAAAAGACACACGCCTGAATACTGACACATACATTTTCAAGAACAAAATGAAGGTAAGTAAAGACTCACTTAATTTAATAAAAGCAAATATTCAGAAAATATTATGCAATACATGTTCTGTCTTTTCAGTTAAATGATGTAGAGATAAAGGAGACAGTTGAGGGGGAGGAGAAGTCTTGGGCTTTGTGGCATGAGCACAGAGGCTCCATGAGGAAATACACCCTTCAGAGTCGCTCTGCTTCAGCCAAACTGCCCTGGCTCAAAGACCTGAAGGAGCTGCAGCAGCGCTCCAGTGTCACAACAAACTGTAAGTTTCTACTGTGTAAAAAAAACATATATTTTAATATTTTTGTAAAAATTTGTATTTATTAAATTGTGCTATATTTATTAAGTGATTGCAAAAGTTTACACATGTGCCTTCTTTGTGTGTGTCAAGTGCCACCGGTATTCGAGTTAATGCTGTCTGACTGTACAACTAAGATAGGACAGACAATCAAACTGACTTGCAAAATCACAGGATGTCCGAAGCCAGATATCAGCTGGCTCAAAGGTCTCTTATGTCATCTTAAATATTTATCATATAAAATTATTTTTTAATTATGTGCAATGTAATAAAGAACATTTTATTTTACAGATGGTCTGTCTTTGGACGATGACCCCCATCACATCATTTCCTCAGAAAGGACAGGAACATGTAGTCTCATTTTGGACAGCGTCACTGCTGAAGACTCTGGACAATATATATGCTATGCTACCAACTCTTTGGGAAGTGCAAGTTCTCTGGCTAAGATTGTAGTGCAAGGTTGGTTTTACAAAAATCTGTTTTTAAAAAACTCTCCCTTTATCTTGAACCTTTGTAATATCTTTGTAATAAATACTTTCAGCTCCACCTAGATTTGTGAGTCGTTTGGAAAGCACATGCCTAATAGAAAATGAAGACATCTGCTTCTCTTGTTCAACACTCACTGTGCCTTTACCACGAGTCAGGTATCCCCGATGAGCAGGAGCCTTATAATAACTTGTTTGTGATAGTAGGTGGTGATTGTGGTCAATGTGTGCAGTGCACTATTTAACTGTCTTTCTATTTGTCAGATGGTTAAAAAATGGCAGTGAATTGAACAATCAGCACAAATATGTGATACTGAACGATGCCCGGAGTGGCATCCTGTGTCTCACAATCATCAGCGCAAACGAGGAGGACATTGGACAATATGAGTGTGAGGTATCACATCTACGTGATACAAGAATAGATACAAACAATACATATCACACATTTTTTACTTTTTTTGTTTTATTTCTTTATGGACTTTAGCTGTCAAATGAGTTTGGCTGTGTTAGGTGCAAGGCTGGTCTGTGTCCTGTGTATGAGCCACCAACAGACACCGATAATGAAGAGCCAAAGGACTTACCTCCTAAAGGTAAGACTGTTGGAGCAGATACCGGTAAATACTCTCTACACAGGATGGATGTACTGTGGTTTCCAGGTGGATGCTCTATTCTTTTCTACTCTTTATTACATCATTACATTATGCACATGCCATTGTTTGTTCTTTTTAAACCATATCAACATTTTCACTTAAAAACAAAATTACCATAACATAAAATCAGTTTATTGTCATTGTAAGACTTCACTGATGCCCACATCATAATCACCAACTCACTTTCTAGCATCACCCATCCATGAATTGACTGATCTGTTGATCTGTAGAACATATTATTATTGATCTTTAACGGCTTAGTGTTCTTGTTGGTCTTAATGTGTCAGTTGTATTTATTTATTTTTATTTCATTCATTATATAAAAGAAAAAGCCAAAATGTGTGTGTGTGTGTGTGTGCGCGTGTGTGTGTGCGTGCGTGCGTGTGTGTGTGTGTGTGTGAGCATAGAGAAGAATATATCTTAAATTATCTGCCCATTTTTACCAAAAAAAAAATACTTTTCACATTTAATTGTATATTTAATTTGTTTCTATAATAAATTGACTCTGATACATATTACTCACCTTACTCAGTTGATAACGGTTCTGGTTTGTCATGTGTGACTCTTTCATTGTCCACTATAACCTCCATTTGTTCATTTTCCCCTCTGAAAGCAGGACTCTCCCATCACGGACCATCCCATGTAAGTCATTGTCATTGATAACCAATCACCATTCAACATTCCCTTTCTCTCAACGCATGCCCAGTTAACTCTTCACTCCAACCTGAAGATGGTCATGTGCTGCCCACTGTATGCAGGAATGAGCTAAATGCGTATACCCTGTTAATAAGGTGGTAATTTCTTTAAATGAGGTACGATATGTGTTTAACTGTTTCTGGACAACAAGGTAATGCACAATATCAACCATAAACACCAATAGATATCTCTTTAAAAATGAGTCTTTGTGACAACTAGAATTATTTTGTATTTTTAGATGCAGACTCTGAGGGATGGTCCACTGATTTTGTCAGTAAATGGTTGCAAACAGATTTCAGCCAAACCTCTAAGATGTTTGTTCCACCTGGATCTGATCAGTAGGTTTATTATCTGGCTTTCTGAAAAAAAGAAATATATATATATATATATATATATTTTTTTTTTTTGTAATTAGGAGAAGCAGTGAAGAGCCTCTTCCTACTCCAGCATCAGTGGACCAGACAGCATGGCAGTCTCTGTATTATCTCGAGGAAGTAGAGGAAGAGACATACATTTCAGAACCCATGCAGGAAATCACTGATGGTATTTTTGTCTAACTTCAAAATGAAAAAGTGTAAGTACAACATTTTGTAAATTTTTGTTCGTTTTTATTTTTCAGCTCCTCCATGTATTCAGGTCTCTATTGAGGACCTGTCTGTGGAGCCCGGCCAGTCCGCTACATTCACTGCCATCATCACAGGAAGACCTGCTCCAAACATTAAGTGGTATAAGGTAAAAAGACTATATCAAGTATGAAGACTATTATTACAAGTGGTCTTATCTTAGTTAGTTACATAGAGTTATTTTACTACATAATTTTTCTGATTAAAGGATGAAGATGAGCTCAGGGCGAATGATAATGTGTTAATAGTTCATCATGGAGCACGCTGCGCTCTGACTGTAGTGTGCCCTGAAGGAGAGGACAGTGGGATATACACATGTTTTGCCTACAATGAATCTGGGCAGGTCTTATGTCAGGCCCAGCTTACGGTGGAGGAAGGTAAGTCATTCAAATTCAAATGAAAAAATATGCTGCTGGGCAAACAACCCAGAGCTTGTAGTAAACTGAATAATTATGAAATTATGGAATCAACTCCGCCCGTGTCCGCTGATGTGTGAACACAATAACTCAAAAACGGATTTCAAATCGTGACATATCAGTACCATATTAAGAAGACGTCTAACTAGATTGAGTTTGGTACTTCTACGATAAATAATAATTAATTAATTAATTAACTAATTAATGCCCTGAAGCACTTTAATTAAGCCATTAATCCTGCTGAACATAAACAAAATCACATTAATTTTGGCACAGTGATCCAGGCTAGTGTATATTTAATGTACATAGGCAAATTGCAGAGGTCAAATAAAGAATGCCTCGATAGCGCCCCCATGTTTATGACCCCTATGGGACCCTGGACACACTTACTTTATCACAGAGCAATGAAACCCAACAAAAAATATTATTATGACCCCACCCTACAACAAACAGGAAGTCGGCCATATTGGATTGAAATTGGGAAGTATATTTGACAGCCTCTAACTTACACATACTTTTCCCAATTAGACTCAAAACTTGAATTATCTAAGCACCCCCTGGCCCTGAACACATCTGACCAATATGATGACAGTTACCTCAATAGCGCCCCCTATAGACTGAAAGAAGAATGTAGTTTTAGAGAAATTGTGCAAAAAAAAAGACATTGGGGAAAAAATCCTTCACAAATGGTCAGACAAATGAAAAAAAATAGATGTCATGGTTTGGTGGCGGGCCTCTTAATTGCTCGTTAACAATATAAAAAAGAAATCAAACAAACAATGTCTGATTAAGGTGCCCGTTGGTGTCATAGCAGTTGTGGCAGACATATGGGGCCGATTCGCCCATATACACCTTGCTGTTGGGTACGACAGCAAGGCCTAGTTTGTTTTCATTTTAGGTCTGCTTGAGTCTCTGGACAGAGAAGTGGAGCTAGGAAAGAGAAGAAAGCTGTTCTCTGTTTATGACGTTCATGATGAAATTGGAAGGTAAAACAACCATTCTCATTTTCCCACAAACTAGTGTGAGGTAATAACAATTTAAAATTCTCATATTTCCTCTAATGCCATAGGGGAACCTTCAGTGTGGTAAAGCGTGTAATCCACAGGAGAACAGGTGAAGTATTTGCTGCCAAATTCTTACCTCTAAGAAGCAGCACTCGAACAAGAGCCTTTCAGGAGAGAGACCTCTTGTCCCGCCTGGCTCACCCAAGAGTTGCCTGTCTGTTGGATTTCTTCTGCACCAGACGCACTCTTGTGTTGATCACAGAAATGTATGCGTTCATTTTTATTCTTACATTATTATCACACTATTGCCTACTGTGGATTGATACACATGCTTCTTCACATCAGGTGTTGCTCTCAAGGGCTTCTGGACCACTTGTTTCTCAGAGGAATTGTGACAGAGAAAGAGGTGCATGACATGTTTTACATAACAGTATGTTGAAATAAGACTGTTGACACCTCTTGTGTTTTAGGTTCAGTCATATATTCAGCAAATCCTTGAAGGAATTGGTCACATTCACAGCATGAACATTTTGCATCTGGACATTAGGGTGAGGTTTATATCAAAATTTCTCTGTTTTGTTTTACAGTGCTATTAATTTTTCTTCCCTCTTTATCAGCCTGAGAATATTCTAATGGTGTACCCACCAAGAGACGAGCTCAAGATCTGTGACTTTGGCTTCTGCCAGGAAATAGACACGTCCAGACATCTGTATAGCATTTATGGGACACCAGAGTTTGTGGCTCCTGAGATTGTTCACCAAGAACCTGTTAGTGTGGCAACTGATATTTGGTATGAACTGTATTATATATGAAGATTTGTATAAGTATAAAGAATGTGTAACAACTACATTTGTTTCTTTGTATCAGGTCTGTGGGGGTAATAGCATATCTATGGTATGTATATCAACATTAAGTCTTTGATTTTTTTAATGAAATAATCTAAACTCTGCTGATTGTGGTTAGTTTCATGTAAATATTTTCTGTATGTTATTATTTTTACAGCCTGGTGTGCCGGTGCCCTTTTACTGGGGAGACCGACCGTGCAACCCTGCTGAGAGTGGGAGAGGGCACCCTGAACTGGGACACACCAGATGTACTGCAGAGAAGTCCAGAGGCCCAACACTTTCTACACATGGTTCTGCAGCCAGATCCAGAGTAGGAACCATATCTAGTTCCCCAATTTTAAGAGGTTACTATTGCAATTACTACTTTAATAATTATTGTTTCTTATTCACAATAGCAAGCGACCATCTGCTTTTGAGTCCCTTGGCCACGAATGGTTCCAGGTCAGGGAAAAATACTATACAAGATCATTTTATGCATATTTTTAAATAAACATCCAACATTTTTTATTAATAATATTTTATATTATTATGCCTGAAAAGGATGAGAATGCGGGAGAAGATATAGATGAAATAAACACAAGAAGTCTGAAAGCATTTCTCTCAAAACGGAAGTGGCAGGTGAGTCCTCTTCAAATTCAAATTCAAATTTCAATTAATGATAAATGCTTATGTACCAATTAGTTGACTTAATACAGGCATACTTAAGTTGGCTGTATGTTTTTTCTCCCCAGCGTTCTCTGACTTGTGTTGGGTCGGTGCTCACTCTGCGGCCCATCGGGGAGCTGCTAGACGCCCCTCTTCAGGAGACCTCTGTGACCCTTCCCCGGGAGCCGCAGGACCACAGCAGCACCTCCAGGAGCAGCTCATCCTCCGAGTACGACGAGGCCGACTCCTGGGACTTCTTCCAGCACTACAGCCCGACTGAGGAGGAGGAAGATGAGACAGAGGAAGACTACGACCCTGAAATGGAGAGATCCCTGATTCCCCAGCCTTTTAGACAGTTAGACAGAGAAGAGGGTGAGGAAGTGACTCTAGGGGAGGATGAAGATGCAGACATTTTGATAGGAAGGAGTTTGTTGGAGCGTAGTGTTAGCCGTCAGTCTGTAGCCTCGTCAGATGTGTCTTTGCAGCACACGCCTCAGAGGGAGAGACGGTTCAGCAAAGAGAGCAGCCCGTCATTGGCATCTGATGGAGAAGATGGTTCTGGAAGCGAAGGGGGGCGTATTCCTCGTGGTAGTCTCATTCGAAGCACCTTTTATACTACATCTCAACAGCTCTCCCCTATGTCCGCTCGACACATGACTTTACGAGACAAGTTCCAGGCCAAAAAGCAAGAGAGAGGTCGCAAGCCACTCAGGAGAAGCTTGTCAGGACGTTTGAATGAACCATTAATTGAATATGTAGAGGATGAGACAGAGACGAGCCGTGGGCAGAGACGTGGGTCGATCCAGCCGTCAATGCAGAAGTCCTGTTCCTTTGACAGCGGAGTTGGACTACCACACACAAACATGCCGCCGCACAGAAGGAGCCGCTCCTTGGACAACTATTCGCGGAGATCGTCCAGCTCACCAAAACGTAGCACACCAGAAGAGGGCACTCAGAGTTTGAAGGATGATTTGACCGAAGATGAAGAACCAGGGAGAACATTATTGGAAATCCCTAAACCGAGAACGTCTATGCAAAGGCGGGGATCTGTGGCTCCTGTACAAAGGTCTAGTCCTAATGCTGCTGTTGTCTCTAGCATCTCAGCCAAAAAGATAGTAAGCCCCAAACTGCGCCAAGGCCTCACAGACAGGACCTTGTGCGGCTCACAGGGTTCACTTGCCGATTCCTTCACTCTGGAACATGGTGGTTCAGACTCCTCAAGCAGACTGGGCTCTTTTGAGGAGCTCACTCACCTCCTTACTAGATCACCCGGGAGTGAAGGCTACGATGACCAAGCGGAACCTTTGGTTTCATCTTCAGCTGGTTCGTTCCAAGAGCTGGACGTCAAGCCGAAAGCACCCCCACGAAACCGCACACGCTCAAACTCCAGTCTTCAGTCCACCCCTCAGCCCAGTCCAAGTCCCAGCCTGTCCTCCCTACAGGCTCCAGATAGACCTCCCAGAACAAGAGACAAAAAGGACAGTCATGGTTTACAGAGACATGCATCTGCTCCTGCTTTAGAAGTACAGCCATCACCGGGGAAGTCTCCTAAACTAGGACTGTTTAAGATCTTCCGTAGACAGTCGTGGACAGGACACTCGTACTCTCAGCTGGACGACGCCGGGCTGGGTCCCACTTTAGGAGATATTATGAAGTCAGACTCTCCTACTATGTCACTTAGGAAGAAGTTGAGAGCCTCTGCCTCCAGCCTGACCAAGCTTTTCACTAGGTCTTCAAGTAAGGAGGATGTGAGTAAAGGAGGTATGTACTCACAGGTATATGTTTTGTTGATAATATTACAGTCTACCTATGATCCTTTTCTTTAATGTCTATCAGGACCCATTTATAAAGGATCAGCTCCAAGTTCTCCAGAACAAAAACATGGCAATGATCTTCAGATCCCCAAGAGAAGGACGAAACTGTTAACCTCTTTGAAAATACCAGCGTTTAAAAAGCCAAAGGGTACTTCATCTATTAAATATTCTCATTTTATCACCTAGAATTTATGTGAAAGATTTGTTCAAATATTTCTGCCCCTTTCTTTATATTTGGCAGTGCGTCCTCACAAACCAGAAGCGGTCCGGCTGGATAGAGGCGGGGCGTTGCTTGTGTGGAAACCAGTTCAGGCCAGTGAGACGTTCTCTTACTGTGTACAGTACTGCACAGATGGTGAGTGCACTGAGATGAAAAATATTTGAAATAAAAATGAAATTGTTTAAAAACTAAAGCTGCACTTCCTGATTTTGTGAAACTTTACAAAAAAATTTTAAATAATGTATTGTTGCCCTTCCCTTCTCCCCTCAGCCTCTTCAGCTTCTTCCTAAACCCCTCCCACTGTCTCACGCATAAAGCACACACTGCCTCGTATGTGATTGGCTTTTAATACTTTAAGCTAAATAATAAAATTAGTAATATTTTTAAATAAAACACCAGCCCTTTCACATTATTCCTGAAGGTACTGGATGGATCAACCAATCAGAGCGCTCCTGTCCTGTGGAAGCATGGGATTAGTTAAACATTTGTGTCCCTTGCTCTAAAACAAACAAACAAAAACACCCTACAATACAGCTCACAGAAGGTTTAAAAGTCGCATTTTTTCTCAAAGGACTTCTATTATGCTGTATGTACTACTGACTGAGAATCTGTGAGAACTGACTGAAAATCAAGTAGTGCAGCTTTAAGTTCCTTTTCTTTTATGTTATACTGAACACTGTGGGATTGTTTGCAGGTGGACAGTGGACATTATTGTCTGATGAAGTGAATGACAGTTGCTACACTGTGATGGATTTACCCCGAGGAGCGTCGTATGTATTTAGAGTAAGCTGTGTGACAAAGGCAGGAGCAGGACCGTTCAGTGAAGCTTCAGTTCCTATTGTTATGTCTACACACCCCGAAGGTAAAACAATAAAGACGCAGTTAATGTTACATTATTAAAGATGACCCTGTTCTGTGACGTAATTTAGGTAATCTGTCATCATTTTTTATTTACTTTAGTCTCTCCACTGGCCTCTGGCACTATATCAGACTTTATGGGTTACCACTTTGACCAATAGTAGTTGAGTTTTACTGTAGTCCCGCTCCTTGCCTCTACATACAGACTACAAACAGCCTACTTTACGTCATGGAACAGGGTCACAAAGTACATTTTAAGTATATTTTATTTGTAACTCTATCTTATTTTAACCACTGCACTTTTATGAATATTGCCTAATGTTATTTAATCTTTATACAGAGACCCACGTTCCCCTCATCTGTACTGATTTACTGGGGTCAAAGGGGGCTGGACAGCAGATAACCCACAGGAACTTCAACTTTCTATCTGAAATTAACAGGTAATACATAGGATTTCCCCTCATTTCCCAATTCACGTTAATGTAGTGGCTGTGAACAATCAAAAAGTCCCATGCTTATGAAGTAAAAACTCAAATATTGTAATTGGCTTACAGATACATTGTATATTGTTTCAGTGCACCATCACTGTAGTAGTTGTCTTGCATAAAATTATTTTTCTCCTTTCTCAGGGGACGTTTTAGTGTGCTCTCTGTTTGTCGGGATGTTGAGACTAGTCAAGTATTTGCTGCTAAGATCACTCCGTATAAGGTAGAGCAAAGACTGTTAGTTTTGAGGGAATACCAGCTTCTCAGGAGACTCAACCACTACCACCTGGTGCAGTTACACATGGCCTTCCTGACATCCAACTACATGGTCCTAGTGGAGGAGCTGTGTCCAGGCAAAGAACTGCTCTACAGTTTGGCTGCCAGGTGCTGTACTCTCTGATATCAACATTTAACAAATTGAGTGATAAAGAGTATTTTTTATAAGTTTGTGGAACGGAAACATCAAAATCAAGTCTTGACCACAATTTGTCATCAAAAGTCCACTTGTATACATTTTTGAGTACTGTAAGTTCTTCCCACCATTTCATCCATGGTTGTCGGCTGCTCAAATCTTCCTATCTCTTCATGCTAATTGCAGACCAACTTTGTGATGTTGAGTTGTGTTTGTGGAGTTAAAGTAGGTGAAGATAGTTAAATGATCATTTTTCAAAACTTCAATTCTCAACACTTCGTCTAAAACATTTGCACAGTTCTGCTCGACATGATTATTCATCTATGTTGTGTTTCAGAGACCTGTATTCAGAATCACATGTGGCCGAGCTGTTGGTTCAAATCCTCAGTGCGGTGGACTATCTTCACGGTCGCAGAGTCATTCACCTGGACCTAAAGTCAGACAACATGCTGGTAGATGACTGCGACCATCTCAAGATCGTAGACTTTGGTTCGGCACAGTCCTTCACGCCAGGGCAGCCGCTTCACGTTGAACATATCCACGGCATATCCGAAAGCAAAGGTATTCACAAAAATCCTGTTGTTTTACTAATTCATTTCAAATGCTTCTCTAATACACTCAGCTTTTTAACTATTTCACTATCTTTATCAGACTGCCGAGGCAAAGGTACACAGAAGGAGTGATGGAGGGAGATAACCCCTAACCGTGCCCACCTCAGCTGACCACCATCATAACCTAACAACTACAAGTTTCATTTTCATATCATTTTACTCACAGAACCCATGTGCAGTATGAATCAGTATTTGTGATATTGCTTACATTAATGTATTTTATGTTTTGTTGTCAGTTTATATTGTTTTGCCAAAAGCTCCCGAAATCCTGGAAGGTCAAGGAGTCGGGCCAGAGACCGACATTTGGGCTATAGGAGTTCTGTCCTTCATAATGTAAGTATAATCATAATGTATGTTGTTACCGTTATATAATATGACAAAAAAGTTACTTTTTTTTCTTTTGTTCCAGGCTGAGCGCTGACAGCCCATTTTATGCAGAGCTTGGCTGGGAGCAGGACAGAAACATCAAGAAAGGAAAGATCCAGTTTGGACATTGTTACCCGGGTCTGTCAGAGGGAGCTCTAAACTTCATGAAAAGCACCTTGAATAATAAGTCCTGGTAAGCTTTTTAATTCAATGTGATACGCATATGTTCAAGATGAAAGTTGCTGAAGTTCAAACCAACCAGCCTCACATTGAAGAAAGGCGGTTTAAGTGACTTGAACATGCCATGGTTGCTGATCAGCTGTCAGGTGCATGGTACTAAGTGATATTATGTGGCAGTTTTGTGGTTGAAATTGCCCTGTTAATATTGGAGAGGTCACAGATGAAGGCAACATTAGCTTGAACAAAACATCAGCACAGCAAAAGACCACAGCGGGTGCCACATTAATAAGTACAAGGTCTACCTAATAAAGTGGCCAGTGAGTGTTTATACAGTATATGCTTTATTCCATGTGAATCAAATTATTGGTTGATCTCTGATAAAAAAAAGAAAAAAATCTGGTCTTTCCTCTTGCCAGGGCCAGACCGTCTGCAGCCGAGTGTCTCCAGAACCCGTGGCTGCGCGCTCATCGTGGCCAGCTCAAAGGGAGGCACTCGAAGGTGTGTTTCTCCACCGACAAACTGAAGGCTTACCTCAGTCAAAAGGAGGAGAAGAGAGACCAGGTCCGCACCAAGCTCCAGGGCCCCTTCTTCCAGTAAGAACTCAGCTGTCCTCAAATGTGTCGCAAATATTCTCATGTGGCCTTTCTGTGTGCGGCTGGTGTCGAAACGTACTGGGTCTTAAAGTGTCCTTGCTCTTTGAAAATTAAGTTTGTGTGTGATAGTTTGGGTTTGCATTGGTTGAAACTTATCAGGGAATTGGTTAGTTTAGCTCTTAGTCAGATTACTTAACAAACAGTTCTCTTAATCAACATGAAATAATTATGAGTGAGTAATTTATTTGAAATGTTTTATGTTCTGCCTCAAAATTAGGTTTAGATGATGACATCATTATTAAAGAACAAAAATACAGTTTCCGTCTTTTCTTTATTCTTTATTCAGTCATGTCATACAGTAAACACACATTTCACCATATAAAGTGGTATGTCACATGTTGAATTATTATTTATTTTCATTATTTCAATATTTCTTGTTGGGATTCACCTTCCCACCTTCTTTTCATCACTTCAGTGGTCAAGTTTAAACCACAAACACTGAATCCCAGAACTTTGCTTTCAGTGGCAACAGGAGAGCGTATTCAGCTGTAAGTCTTTCTTTGCAGACGGTCATGTTAATCCTTATGACTGGGCCTCCTGGACCTTTGAAATTTCCTGAAGAAACAAGGTGTTTTTGAGACTTTTTCACATTATAGTAATTATTGTCACATTATTGTCATGCATGTATTGTGATGCAGAGTGAATAATGCTCACCACACTGAGGATGTCTTTCAGTTCTTCATAGGCTCTTTCTAAGTCGTCATTGATGATAACCACATCAAACAGGCCCTCCTCTTTACCTACACACAACAGAGAGGTGTTGTAAGTAACCAGAACAGCTATAAGTAACCAGTACAGCTATAAGAACTAAACTCTGAACTCACTGAGTTCCATGTCGATGTGAGCTGCCTCCAGACGCTTCTGTAAACTCTCCTCTGTCTCTGTCTGTCGGTCTCTGAGACGCTTTTCCTGAGAACAATTAGAAATAAATAATAGAGCAATGTTATAATATCTGTACACAGAAAGACTAAACTCAGCATATACAGAAGTTAGAAGTGTTGCGTGTGTCATTCACCAGGGCCTCCATGGAGGGCGGCTGAATGGAGATGTAGATAGGGTTCAGGTCAGTGTCTTTAATCCTCTTGACACCCTGGATGTCCACATCTAAGATGCAGATTACATTCTTGGCAAGGACGTCTTCTACCGCAGATTTACTGAAGTACAATAAAAGTCTCATGAGGTACATAGGGACAGTACATTCAGATTCATATTGACAGCGCCAGTTGCTGGTTTAGATGATGGTTGTTTAGCTGCAGCTCAGTACAGAGACCTGCTGCTCAGCTGAGTTTCTTAAGAATGAAAAGAGATTAAAGATGACACAGAAGTGCTGCTCTTTCTGACCTCTGGGACTTTAAGTCTCCATCTGTCACCAATACGCATCGCTCTGATCCTGAGGCTGGACCTCAGGCCTCTTTGTTATTCAACCTGCTGACACTGATCTGCTGCTCATTATAAGGGCAGGTTCAAGAGGCTAACTGTAGGTTTATAATGCAGTGTGTAGTCTGTGAATATGTATTATTTATTTACCTTGTTCCATACATATTGCCAGAAAATTCAGCATTTTCTATAAATTCCCCATTGTCGATCCATTGCTGCATGGTCTCTCTTGTTGTGAAATGGTAGTCTGCCAGATGCAAAAATTAACAATGACAAGAATAACAAGAAGTAAGTCTAAAATATACTTGTATATACACTTATACATGTATATAGCTTTGATCACAGTTTACATAGCTGCCTTTAGTTGTAAATGAGCATAAGACCAAAGACATCTCTGTAAAGCAGTATTTTGACACACACAAGTTGCTACTTCTAGCTGTTGGCTAATGGGAGTGCTATCATTAGTACAGCTCCATGCTGCCGTTGGTCCATCATGTATAATGATACGTATAATACATGTTTTATACTAGTTACATGTCATCATTGGTGGCACATGAAATGTTGCCTAATGGGAATGTATAAGGGTGACTACTGAGGAATCACAGGGGGCTATTTTCAAAAGCTTGTTACTCCAAAGTGTAAACTGACTGAGTGAAGATTATCTCTTGCTGATCTTTTTAGAGTTACGTTTTGGTGATGTGTCATAGATAAACGTCCAGGATGATGAAAGTAACCCCCGTCCCTCGGCTTTTCAAACTGTCACCTGTGTCTGTGGTTTCTGATTCATTTTGGCTTGAAAATGAGGTTTCTAAGTCTTCGTAGACGTCTGCTACGGGCAGTAAAGTAGCCCCCAGAAGCATAGGGAGCTTGTTCAGCCCTATGGAGAAAGCATAGAGAGGCACACCTCTATATCAGGGGAGTTCAACAACAAAACCATTCAGCAGTTCACTTGGGAGTAAGAAGTGTTTGTGTTATCATGGAGCAGCCACATTTTTGAGGCAGGTGAAAATGTGGCTTAGCTTTGGGGGGCTTCACATCAACATCATACATCAGAATCTTCTAGAATCTCACCAGAAGGTGAGTTTTAGCTACCTTTGCCATCTTCCTCTCCAGGCCGAGGGTTTCTTGTTGTGTCTGTAAATATTTCAACAACAAACCAGTAAATGTAAATTCCAAATAGCACTGTGTTAATTCAGTATTTATGAACTGCTTATTCATTAAATTATTGTTAAATGCATATTAATTCATGTGTCGTTAAATCTGTAATCTGGAGGTTTCCTAGAATAACAAAATTGTTAAAAAATAAATTAAAAAAGTCCCATTTTATTTCCTCCCCTGTCCTCTACAGCAACATCAAATCAGAGTTGTGGGCTTCTACACCACTCAAAAACTACTATAGTCAGAGTTGTATCCCACAAGCTGTGATTTGATGTATCTGTAGAGGCCAGGGGAGAAAGTACAGGAAAATAATCATTTTCTCAGACCACTTAATTATCATCATAGAACAGGTGAGAGAGTCAATTTTGTTTGATCAATTTCTTATTTGAGGAAACTTCTAGACTACAGCTTTAATGCTCAATAGTAGTGAGCTCTTCTAAAATATTACTGTTACATTCACTTAATTGCAAACTTAAGTAGACCACTAGGGCACTAGTGTTTCACCTGCCCTTGATCGTCCAGACACAAGCTGCTACACTTACGGGAGACGCTAAATCCAAAGATGCCCTCATGCTCCTTCATCAACCTCTTCATCAGAGTGCTCTTGCCCGCTCCGGACGGGCCGCTCAGCACCACGGGCCTTGGTTTGGACATGGCTGTGAGGATATGGGACAATATCTTCAGATTTGAATGGCTTGACCCTCCACTACAATGAGTCTGACCTATTACATGCACAGAGCTGCTAAAGCCTACCACGGATCCTGTTAGACTAATCTCTTTTATCCAAGCTCCTTTTACATTTGCCGCGGTACAAACACACACACTATTGACTGGACAATTTCAACTGTGTAAGAAATAAAATAATAATTCATGCTTCATTACACAGGGGCACAAGGTTCAGTGTTAAAAATGGTTGTTAATGAAGTCATGGCAGGTCAGACAGCAGCATTAATTGGATGTGGGACATGCACTGGAAAAGGTCTGGCCCATGACCCATTTACCTGCTGGTGCTAAAAGACAGGGTTGGTTTAAGGACCGTTCATTTGCACAGATTTTTGCTCGTGTAATGTATTCAATAATATGCAATTGCTGGTCACAAGCTCTCAACATATACGTCTACGCTATTAATTTACTATAAATGTCCCATAATCAAATCAAGTCAAATAAAAAATACTTCCTTATTATATATTTGTTTGTTTATTGTCCCAGTAACTATAATACAATCCTGTTTATTGAACCTTCCTGTATCTTAAACTAAATTGCCCTCTGTATACTGCTAAAGTCATACACCCTCCTGCACAGAACTAAACATAAAACTGGTCCTTACCTTCCCTCACAAAGCCTGTAGGTCTATGTTGTGCAGCAGCAGATGATTCCTTAGTCAGGTTTGTTAATGAAGTGTGTTTGTGTCACATTGAAGCAGCTCACCTCCGCTCTTAATTATCCCCTATTCAGTCAGAGCACCGGCCAATCACAGCAGAGCAGGTGCATAGTTGTTTTTATCCGAGTCTTTAGAGGTCACGCCTTGAGTAGGTCACGATTTTATTATTTCGTGACACAGAAGATAAGATCAATATAATACTTAACAGTAGGGATGCACCGGTATGAAATTTCTACCGATGTCAATATTTGTTTTAGCAGGCTATGTTTCTTGAAACTAAGAAATCTACATAACTGCTTTACATTTATTTATTAATCCATAATTATTATTTTTATTACATTTTCTATTACATTTACATTACGTTTTTACTACATTTTGCAGTTTCTAACCCTAAATATTACTTAACACTATTTTCCTTTTTCTCTTTAATAAAACAAATACTGGCATTGTTACAGTAAAATAAAAATTAAAAAGAGCAGAGCATAAATTAATGCACTGTAGCACGAACAGTCTTCCTAGATTAGCAGATCATCATAACTTCGTAAATAAACGAGGTAATAATAAACTAACTGAATTATAATATATAGTGTCCATTGAGCTGCCAAATTGCCACTTTACCTCCTGAGCCACTGTTGTGTCACACATCTATAAGTGTAAGCAATTATATGGTAATATTGTTGTAATAAAACGTGGTAATAAACAGGTAATAATACACATTTTATGGATAAGACGCTCAAGACAAGATCATTTGGCAAACATTTGAAACAGTTTTATTGTGTTAACATTCATAAAATTAGAATTACTTTACAAAAACATATCAATGACAAAACTGCCTGATTGTGAAGTCAAACTACACAAAATCTAAATCAGTAACTAAGAAATCAACATTGTAAATACAGCCAGTTGTATTAGTCTTACTTCACTCCACACACAAAGATATGTACATGTGCTTTTGCAGCAAATCTTCTCTGAAAACTCACAAAACAGTTAAAAAACGTTGAAATATTGTCCCAAAGCATTAGTTGTGCCTGAGTTCGTGCTTGGTCTTCCGCTTCTGTTGAACTGAAACTGTACATATTAAAAGCTGCACAACCTGAAGTCTCAGCCGCTGACGTTCTTCCCAAACCCCTCCCACTTTCTCACACATTAAGCACACACTGCCTCATACGCATTCACAAACCAGATAGTATTATAATAACGAGCAGCAGTCTAGAATTGGCTTTTAAAAACTGAAACTACAAAAATAAAAATAGCTATGAATAATGGTGCGTTCCAGTTGTACTCGTGAGGTCGGGATTTCCTGTAAAAATCAACTGGAACCTTGATGTGGGATTTTTTCATGCTAATAGTAGTCCCATTTTATTTCCTCTGTCCTCTACAGTAACATCAAATCAGAGTTGTGGGCTTCTACAGCACTCAAAAACTACTATAGTCAGAGTTGTATCCCACAAGTTGTGATTTGATGTTGCTGTAGAGGCCAGGGGAGAAAGTAAAGTAAAATAATAATTATGAATAATTGTAAAAATCAACTGGACTCTTGATGTGGGAATTCCTACCCGGAAACTCGGGGCAACTTGGACAACCCCGAGACTATAACTCGTATAATATTCAATGAACAATGAACAATGAACATTCACTACTGTCAACCCCGGTACTTGTTAGCATGCTATTGTTGTGTACTTTAGCATCTGCAGTTACAAAATATGCTAAAATCCCTGTTGTTGCTAATCCTGCTAACTGCTAAATGAAGCTGCTAACGTAATAGATTTTGTTTACTTCCGTGTTAACAACTGGAACGCTTCAACTCGAAGATTCTGCCACTCCGAGCCCCGAGGACAACTGGAACGCAGCATAGGGTAACCAAACAATATATTTAGAAAAAAAGCAATCAACCAATTAGAGCACACCTGTCCTGTGGAAGCGTCTGATTGGTTATTAAACAATTGCTTCCCTTCCTGTAAAACAAAACCAATTGTTCTCGGATGACTTCTGTTTTGCTGTACTATTGACCGAGTAATTTTTGTTGCTCAATTATAAATAAGAAAAATCAGGTAGTGCAGCTTTAAAGGTAGCGCACACAGGTAGGTAAGAGATTAGTGGACAGTGAAGAAAGGTGGTAGTCTACGACAGGCCAGCTGCCCTCAAGCCCACCCTCCTCTGTGAAGGTTACAGGTGCTTCACAGATAGACGCGCCTCAAGTCTCCGGGAGAGGTAATTGTGTTGCACTGTGGACACAACTTCTTTGCTCCCTAAAAACATAACCATATTAGCGATAATCAACACGTGTTTTTGAATGGTTATTGTGAGTAAAATGTCTTACCAACGTTCTCAACCAACACTCCTCACAGTGAACATGCCAGCACTGGATGGATGTTAGTGGAGTTGTGTACGTGTCCTGAACAGAGAAGATGCAGTGGGAAATCAAGTTAATACGTAGAGCGGCCACTAGAGGGCCACAAGAAGTCACATTAACAGTAAAAATGAATGTCCTGTAAGTTTGAAAAGAAAGTCTTTTTTTTAATATTATTTTTTGATAATTATGATATCAGTATCAGCCTATATAGGTGGTCGATGGTAATCTGTTGTGCAAAAAAGATCACTTCTGAAGCCAGTTTGCTAAAAATTAGAAATTTGTTAAGAAAAAGTCAGAGAAAAATAAGCAAATCCAGCAGACTCCAACAGAGGCAAAAAGATAGTCTGAACTCAAAAAGTCTTTTTATAAGTACATTTAATAGCAGTTATTTCTATGATGATTTATTGGTTTATTTCCTTCATATAAAAACACAGAAAACATATCCTACCAAAACATGTTTATATTGAAATTAATATCGGCCAAAGTAGTAAATGAATTATTGACATCGGTCTAGCCTAGAATCAGCCTAGAATCTTCACAGCACTACATCCCCATTAATTATCAACTTGGTCCTGACTTTAAAAATTGAGATGATATAATAATCTGATCAGTTTAGTTAATAACATCACTCTCACCATGCAGATGAGACATTTAAATCTGTCTCCTTTTGACAACTGTTTCTCTAACTCTCGTATCCGGGCTTTGAGTGCGTCCAGGGTGGTCAGAGATGGGTCCTCCTTCAGTCTGCACAAAAGGACATAGAAGAGACGAGGAGGTGGTGTGAGTAAAGCTGACACCAAGAGTCATTTATAAATCCAAGACAGATTAAATTATTGGCTGGCCAACATGGACACTGAGCATGAAATCTAACAGCAATTACATTGGCTGCATGTGCTGTCTCATTCATCATACACAGGCATGGAGAGGGATCGTGTCTTCTATAGAACAGATAGCAGAAATACATACATCTCTTCTTCAATATTCTAATAAAAAATGTAGCATTTTATTTTTATTATTATTATTATTTTATTTTTTTATTAATTTGGTCTATTATAATATTGGTGTCTAAATCAACACTACATTACATTTCAGCAAATACAAACAGCAATGTAATAAAAAGATTTTAAACCACATTTTTTAAAACTAAATCTCTATATTTTATAGCTATTTACCTGACAGAATGTATGTAAATTCTTTGTATTTACATTCACAGGCTACAGTAGTATAAAGATTCAACAGTGAATTCTGACTGACAGGTGCTGAACTTACGTCTCTAGCTCAGAGTTTTTGCAGGTTTTAGGGAGGCCTCGGGTGCTGCTGTCTGCTTTGTCTACACTGCTCGTGGATGGACTTCCTGTAAATAAACAACACGTTTTATTACCCGTTCTTTCTCAGAGACATAATCAGCTCTTTTTTTAAGTTAACTCACCTTCATTTGACCATTTTGGGAAGTCCGGGTTTAGCCGAGAATCTGACATGCTGCAGCTGCTGAACAACAAAGAAAGTGTTAGACTTAGATATTTATCATTCACAATTCATTGTTGCTGTTGTTATTATTTAATTATTATTATATATGAAATAAAACTTACTTTGACGTTATCTCCTTAGAGCTTTCCCCTGAGCATGGGATCACGTCTGTCTCTGTGTATCTACAAAGTGCAGTTAAGGAAAGCTGCATCGAACAAACCACTAATATCACAACATTTATAAAAAATCTAATATAATGAACAAATCCCAGTTTGGTTTTCATTCAGAAGCATAGTTTGTGTTGAGTTGTGCATGTAAAGGATACTGTGCTCTGCCGTACTCGAGCGTGTCATCTCCGTCCACATCCAGGTCTCCATCACTGTCTCGGCAATCCTTCGTCGACGTACTCACCAAGACTGAACCTAACCAGGCACAGATTTTTAACTTCATATTAAAAACTGTCAAAGTAGTTTATGTTGTTTCTGATATCTGATTTTTGCATTATCATCTGTGTCCATGTGTAACAGTGTTAAGAAGTGAGCCGGTCACATTAAATGATTGTGTTACTTTGGGGTCTAAGCTCTGAGGCAGTGCACTGTGCCATAATCAAGACTGAAATGTTCAGTGCTTTTTCAAGTGCCACTCACTCACATTATCTCCCCTCGGTGAGCAGAATCACTCTCTTACATAAACATACGTCGATATCGTTGTAATATTTTTGGTTTTACCTTTGAATCCTCCAACAAGAGTGGCCACGTGTATCCTCCTGCGGTCCGCCCAGTCATCCTCTGGAGACATGAGGTCTGCTTCCTACAACACACACACACAGACTATAATGTTATATTTCCCTTTGAATATGTCTCCCTGTCATATCCCCCAGCCATGTATGTGATGTTTTTATAGCCACGGTGTTTTCACATGGACACACATCGATATGACAGTGATCCTAATACTCCTTGATCAAAGCAGTGAACAGTGTCCATCGCTTTACCTGTTCATGATCTATCATATCACAACTAAACAAGGACATGAACTTTAAACATATCTAAATATGTCAGAATCTACCTGTCCGTCTTCTTTCCTCCTCTTCAGCTTCCCCATCCTGACTGAAGACACGAGACAAAGAAAACCATTATTCTTTAACCGTATGTATTTGACATTTTTTAAGATAAGATTCTGCTCCTGCCTTAGTACAAAAAATAACAAAGATTGGTCGTGATGAGCCAACAGTAACACTGGGTTTTTCTAAAATGCAGATACATAATACAGTTTAATACAGTACTTTGTAGATGACATTATTTACACAAAGCCCTCTGTGTTTTTGATAACTCTCTCTCGTTCTGTCACCCCCGCGCTCCCGCCACACCTCTGTGAGTTTGAGATGTAGATTTAAAAGTTAACACAGCAGAACCTCCTCCTCTCTGAGCTGACCTGCTGCAGATCACTAAAGGGGGCATTAAGTTTTAGAGGTTTTTAATTCCTTTGAGTTGACAGTGGCTCTTGAGGGGGACACACGGGGGCGCGGGCCGTGACCTGAGCGCTGCCGTCCCACTAAATATAATGAGGGTTAAAGAGACGCACAGGAGGATGAGTTCATCACAGAGAGAGTGAGAGAGAGAAATAGAGACAGAAATAGAGAGAGAAATAGAGAGAGAGCAAGAGAGAGGTTTAATAAACACAAGAGGCCTGAGCCTTTCATCACTGACATGTATTTAGAAACTCATTATGCTGTCCTCTTATAAGGCCCTATAAAGACTAACAGAGCCCGACAGCTCCGCTTACAGCTGGGTCTTCAGCACACAGACTCACAGCTCTATCCCAACTAACAGTTTTTTATATTTTGTAAAAATAAACAATGGTTAAAAATGTACGAGCCAATAAGAAAAAAAAACTCTTTTAAAAGTATCTCAGTAAACATGGAGCCCTTCTCAGCTGGACATGGGATGAGGTGCTACTCGTTGCTCTTACCAGCTTGTGTGCAGTCTAGGTGTGCTCCGGCGCTGTGAGGGCGTAATGGGGCAGTTTTGACGTAGCACCTGCACCAGCAGAGGTCATCGACTGTTAACATATTGAGAGGTCAAAGTTCAGAGGTTAATAGCTCCTCTGCTCGTGTGGGCGCTAGGCCAGTGGAGATGTGTGGTGAAAATGGGGTGGTTTTTGGGCGAATGGTGAATGAGATGTGGGCGCAACCATAACACAACTGCTGCCTCAAACACTATTGACACTACAGCACTATGGGTCCACGGCATGAGACAAGTGTGTGCTTTATAGAGGTTAAAGTGATACTAACATGTTGAGTTGACACTGTCTTTGTACACCACAGAAAAACACAGTGGAGACTTGTGTTCATACGTGTTGTGTTGTGTTACGTACCATTGAGCCGAGTGTGTCTGTTCGCACGCACACGCAGGAAGGTCTGCAACAAAGGCAAATGAATTTAGGTACATCTGACAATAATAGAGGACTCTTTATGTTCTGTCATTCCCAAAATATGGGTATAAAGCATTATATTTACAAATTATGATTTAAAAAATGTAACTAAATATTTTTTATTTTATTTTATTTTTTGTCGCAATAACCAATATTTGCTTCTTTAAAAGGTACAACTATATACATTTTATTTTTTTTATTTTTACCTGGTAGCGATCAGAGTGAACATCCTCAGCTGCTCGTAGAGGAGAGGTCGGGGAGCTTCCTTCACGCTTTATGTGCAGAGTCAGAGACTGGAGCAAAAATATTAAGTAAAGCACAGTTTGAATACCAGCTACAATTTACTGAGAAAATAAAGATCCATAGCTAAAATGTGATACCTTTGGAGTCCTCAAGAGCTGATCGTGCATTGGAGTGACACTGGTAAGACAATAATGAAATAGTCTAAAAATTCATGGCAAAAATTTTCTTCAGCAATAAACAAAAACAAAATAGTAAAATATCAATAACTATCCTTTACTTATTTTTTTAGTATCCAGAAATCTAACCTCATTGTATAATTTTTCTGGCTCACTACACACAGTCCCCGTAGGCCAAGTTCAATTTGAAACCATTACTGTCCATGGAACGGTCGTTAAGCAGATTTGGAGTGTAATGTCTTTATTGGAGGAATCATTCTTCGGGTCTGAGCAGCAGGTAACGTTTGCATGTGTGTATCTGTGTGTGTGTGTGTCTCTAAACAGCCATTAGTGGGACATTATCAGCTCACTGTATGATTTGTCCCCTCGAGGCCTGGGGCAGCTATATGAAATATGTAGGGAACAATGAAGCAGCTTGTAAACAATGGACATGTATCGCAGCGACAAGCAGACACCACCTGAGGGAGCTGGCGAGGCCCTAAGCTACACTCAACAGGCAGCATTAATCATCATCTGAATGCAAAGGGGGGGGATGTTTGACAAGCTAAAAACCTTGAAGAAAAATTGTTGTTAATGTAATACCTGATTTGTAGTTGGGCGATTTTGGATAGTTCTTGCTGCATGTGCTCCTGCAGCTCTCCTGGTCTCAAAACGCTCTGACAAATGGGACACATTGGGGTCTGCGTGTCGTATAGGACCTTGACTTTACCTAAAGAGGGGAAAATAGTTTCTTGATTAGGTCTTTAGTTTTAAATGTATCACTCAACTGTAGATTATTTCATAAACTAGACAAAACTGGTCATCTCACACATCAAATACCTCACAAATGATGGTTAGTGTTGGTTGAAAAATCTACTAATGAAAAACAACTTTCGCAAGATGATTTTTTAAACAGGGAATTGTAAAGACTAGATTTTGTATTTTGGCATTATCTTGCAATGGTACATAAAGATTAAGCCAGATGTGTTTCTGACCCACAACAAAAAGCTATGTCTATGTTCCTTAGATCATCATTGACCATTCCTTAAAAATATATTAAAAATCCTATTAAATAAACCTTATTAACATTTGGGCAAGAGATATATTAAGAAGATATATTTTGTTGGCTAATGAGACCCTTGTTTCTGGTCAGTTGTGGGCGTTCACTGGACCTTTCAGTGCTATTTACAGAGACAGGGATAGTAAAATAACACACATCCGGGATCCTGCTAGCCGCTGTCATTGTGTTGACATCATAGGCTGTCAATAGGAACATTACCCAGGAGGGAACTCAGCCCATTGGGTCCCACTGATGGATAACCGCCATAAGCAGCCGACCGGGGACCAACATAGCTTCACTATATCAAGATTTTACCAGGTAGATGAGGTGATTTACTCTGAAAGCTATCAATCATGTAGAAAGAGCTTATGGGCCAAACGCATCTAATTTCCCATTTTCACGCCAGCATGACAAAACAAATGACAGACCTGTTTATGAAAATGAAACGTGCAGTCGTGGTAAATCATACATGGTTTATAGTTTTTGACACACTCTGACCCCTCTCTGTCAGCTGGACTAAACTTCCTTGTGGAGCCTATTATCTGAACACTGGACACAAACACTACGCTCGAAATCGTAAGCGCCACAGCAGGATTCAATGTCTGTAGCATCCCCTGACATCAGTTGAGCTATGAGCCGCAATAATGAGGAACCAAATAGGACCAAATGGCCTCTAAATAAAACATGTGGAGAAAATAGAAAGCAGAGTCAGGTGTCCTTGGGAGACTGACAGCTCCCGTAGATTCACCCACGTCCACTTTCACCCCTTTTTTGCATCCCTTGCTGAAACCTAAATGACTTTTCCCGACACACATCGACACCCTATTCTGGCTTTCTGCGCCTAGCCGGCCGGAACATGCGGGCACGGTAAACAATGAAATCTCAGAGCAGAAATTGAATTTATAACCACATTACCTGCGCGGATAACATCTCTGAAAGGCGCCGCGATAAGAGCAATGGGATTTGATTTTCAAGGTGTTTTATTGGTCCACGTTCTGACACAACTCTGCCCCACAAAAACACAAATGTAAAATTATGGAAGACCGTGTTTAAAGGGTATGGTAACTTGACTTTTAAGGGTTTCTTTGTCAAAAACATACCCAGAGTGACATTTCAATCACACACTTGCATAAACTAGTACGCTGAGACACTGACTTTCTAAGGAGCTGAGAAATCTTGGTTCCACCTTTATATGTGAAAAAACACCCCCTTGCTGCTACTTCCCATTGATTGCATTGGCTGTAATGAAGTTGATGTGGCCAGTAGAGAGAAAGCAGCAGCAGAGAGAGATGAAGCTAATGTAGGGAATTAAAAAATGATTCAAAAAGCGTAAGAAGAAATAGCATAACTTTGAAGTGACAGTTGGCGATTTGAGAGCATCTCCATCATGTGCTGCCCAAAGAACACCCTGTCAGCATGAGTCAGGCCTGCCCCCTTCAGCCTGGGGGGTCCTGACACACAACAGGGGGCTGTAAAACTTGCCTGTGGGGCTTGTTAGCGCTCATCACTACGGCAACAGGCCACAGCGACTGGCGCTCTCTGAGTGACTTATGTTGAGTGGGACCGGCCCATCTCTTAAAGCGCCTCATTCTTTTATTGTCCCACCAGTGCAGGTCCTCCTCCTCCTGACAGGTCTTCGTCCAGCTACAATTCCTTCTCTAAGACCTTAGCTAACTTTTAATGCCCACTGGCTACAAAACAGGATTTTCTCAATTACCAAAAGTATTCAATTGATTTTAGAAATCCCTTTTTTCAGATACATTTTTTACTTGACTAGTTATGTGCATATGCTGAATGACATTATTTTTCTTATTTACTATCTTGGACTAAACCTGTAAAAATTTAAATGTGCAGCTTCTTTGTCCCAACAAGAGTCTTATAAGTCTTATAAGTTAAATGATTAATAGTTCTAGTTGTTTGTGTTCACCGTGTGGACTGTGAAGTTGTGGATCAGTACTCACTCCTGAAACAGCGAGATCAAAATCCTGCTGACAAATCCTCAAAGCGGTGCATCCCCCCCAAGGGCCCGGGTAATGGCCGATGCCAGCACCCATATGACGGCTGCCACAGCCACTGAGGCGGACCGGGCCGAGATGCCTAACGTGACCTTTATTGAATGCCACATCACATCAGGCCGGCATGTCACTGGCTGACATTATGGCGGGGCATAAAAAGGCTGATCTTCAGGGCAGACATGGTGACGAACCTCCAGCCATGTATAATTGTGACTGACATGTGCAGGGCGGCACAGCTTTGAATGACAGACACACAGCTGCATATGAGGATGGGACCATGTTTTATGTCCAAGTCATCTGCCAATAAAGTGCTGAGGCAACTCACTCAAACTGGTGTCATTATCACAATCATCAAACCCTTACTGTGAGCACGTCACAAAGGCTCCTATAAAGCATAACAAGGCCTGTGTAAGCAGTGGGCATGAGGCAGAGGCAGCACAGTTACCGCTGGGCGCCCGTGCTGCACTGTTGGGTTATGTCGGCAGGTCCTTGGCACAGTTTCACAGAAGATGTGGAGCTATAAAAGCTACTGGCTCTTGCCACACCTGTACCCCGCCCTGTCCCACAGCCTGCTTCCTATTTAACAGCATCGCATGCAGGATATTAGTCAGGCCTTTTGCGTCTGTGAGGTAGAGCGAGAGGCAGGGGCAAAGGGAAACTATGCAGGCCGCCATTTGTTTTTTATTGGGGAAATAATGGCCTATTGAGAGGTTGGGGATTTAATGAGCAACATAATAGGCCCTGTAGTAACACATCTGCTCCACGCAGTCATTTCCTCAGCTTTCAAAGTCTGCTCCAGCCTTTGAAACACTCACCTTCTCTTAGTAGCTCTACATATGTGTTTTTTATTATTATAAAAAGCAGTATACATAAAAGACTAATATGCTGCTGGGATCAATGTTCAATTCTAACTACATTTAACTGATCAAGGTACACTTCCTCCAGGCCTGACCCGAGATCTCTCACTGTCCAATCTCATTCTGGCATCCTTCAAATATAACCCCCTACTGTGCAATCAATTGTGTTTAATGTATTAAAGACACTCACCACAAGCACCACAACCTTTGCCCCTTGCTCAGGTCGATGGCTCGTTAGACCGCTAATGATCATTCATTGACTAATAAGATCTGTATCAACCTCTTGAAGCCCATTGATTGGCCTTTAGCCTCTGTAGTGCGGTGTGCTCTACACGGAGCTGAGTCTGTGGGAGTCACATGACCATAATGCTCTGTGGGAATGGACAGGAATCCTAAAGCTCAAATAGACTCATTTTGAAGCACCGCAGGCTAAAGGCCTTTATTTTGGCCCCTGGATCAATGGACATAACCTCTGTGACCACGGGTCAATCAGCTACAACCGCCTCATGTCTCTGCAGCAGCTCAAGTTCCTCCGGCCACGCTCTCGTACATTAGACACGACAATTGTTCCATCAGGGGCAGGCGTGGCCCCGCATCTATGTGTCCAATCATCTCATTGATGGAGAGGGCACTGGCCGACAGTCCAACTATGTTGCTGCGACCATATTCCCTGCTCAGGACCGGAGGGCAAAGATCGAAGACTGCCTTGGTCTGCTTCAGCCAATCAATGCCAGCCTCATTAAGATGCATGGTTCAATGATCTTTGATAGTAGCTTACAGATCACAGTGATCAAAGAGCACAGGGAAGTCAGAGCCAAATTTAGGACTCTTGAGTATTGCTGTTCTCTGTAAATATACAGCTTTACTTACACATCACAGTAACTCTCTCCTTGCATATGCGTTTACATGTGGTAATCTTAACCAATGTGGAATACAGTGTTTATGAAGTCTTAAGCACATCTGGCTGAACTCTTAACACAGCCTGTATTTCTCTCTCTGGATTAGGACTGGTTCTGAATGAGACAACATAAGACATAAGACATCAACAGGCCCAATCCCACTTGCTCATTAGACACTAATTAGATTGGCTGTAAACACACAGATCACTATTACCTGCACCACTGATTAATACACATTACCCACAGTCTACTCATCACTTCCCTTTCATTTTCTTTTCTTCTCTCACTCTGTCTCTCAATTAGTGCTTAATAAGGAGAAAATGAGAGATCGCAGTGTTGTACTCAACTTTGTGAGACTCCAGGACAAACAGCAGCGAGTCACTGAAGAGTTTAATTATGTCTGGGCTCTCTGGAGGCACAGGGCAGCCATTACTCAGTCAGAAGGCACTGCTAAATACACAATAACTGGCCACATTATTAGGCAAACCCTGTATCTAATTAAATGTAGACCTTGGTGTGATGAGTTACTGCTTTTCATCATTTTAACAGGTGTACATAATATAGTATAGGCTTTTTTTTTGTATAGATGTGCCCAGAACCAAGTGCGTTGGTGAGGGGTTGTCGATGGCCTATGCTCCATGGTTAGCTATGGCCCTAAGTAAGTAAGTCCATTGAAGAAAACATCCACTTGGCTTAGCCTTACACCTGTCCCTCATTCCCTTTGGCTAAACCAGGTGAACTCATAGTGACACAAACCAGTACAGCAGCCAGCATTTACATCAAACCCAATCATCTTATTTGTTATTCAATAAAAAAGCCCCTATTGACCACTGTGTTAGGACAGTTTCATTCTTTTTGTGATAAGATCTGATACTGTCATGAGTGATGCTGGTACAGAGCAGAAGCACCTGGTGCACCTGTGTTTGGGCTACACTCACACTTCCTAAAAGATGTTATTGTGTCTACCTCGACAAGCCACACATTAAAGATGGTTGTATCTGTTTTGTAAGTGTAAAGAGATAGATGAGTTTATCTTTATAGTTATATATTTTATCCAGGGCTGGTAAATGTATTGTTACTCCAAAATAGGTACTCAATTTTGACACTTTAATGCAAAAGAAAAACAGGGTGTAAAGTAGACATGGGACGATATGAATTTTTATGGTTACTATTATCTTGGCCATAATAATTACAATTAACGATAATATCACGATAATTAATAAACAATGTGTACAAGTTTTAAAAAGTCCTTAAAATGCTGGAATCAAAACATAATTTTGTTGCATAGTTTTTCCTGTGTGCCAATATGACTTGAACTTATACTAAATATAATACTCACTGTTCCCAATAAAGTGCAAAGGACATCGAGGTGAAAGCAATTAAACAATTATAACAATAATAGAAATTAGCCACAAAGTTATTTTAAATGTTACTCAAGTAAACGTAACTAATTACTACCCACTTCTGATTTTAGCTTCAGTAAAAATGAATGTTAAAATGCTGCTTTACGAATTAACACTAAAATGGCAAAGACCTTAGCAGTAAATCACTGCAATGAATAAAGATGTTTTGCCTTTTTCAAGGACCCTAAATACTTGTGTGGTAACCTAGCGCTAAATTTGACTACGTGGCTTGTCAAGACAACAACAAACAACAGTAAACTAGAAACCACTGTCAGCGCTTTTGTGCGTACACTTTATCTGTGTGTTTACATGTGTGTGTGTGTGTGTGTGTTTGTGTGTGTATGTTTACGTGTGTGTTTGTGTGTGTGTTTGTGTGTGTATGTTTACGTGTGTGTGTGTAAAAGTATTGTGTTACAGTGAGACAGAGAAATGTCCTTGTAAATGTGTGCGATTGTGGTCTTTTGTGTCTCACTAGTTTATCCCGGGTGAGAGCAGCCCCTGTCGATACAGCTGTCCAATCTGCCGTCAGCAAACACCTCAGAACAAAGCGTCCCGGGACAGGACAGAGGTATAGATCTCCCCCTGTGTTGTGTCTCAGAGGGTCACACTTCAACCTCCTCGACTTGACTCTGATCGTGAGCCTTAAACCAGCACTAATGAAAGATCTGCCCACTCGAACCAGAAACACTTATACTGTAGAATACTGTAGAGCCTTAAACACTGTTTACTTTATTCATTTTAGCATTTGCTTTTTAAATGGATTCTAGGCATTACTTTGTTTTATAATTATTTTTGAATGGTTGTTATTACTGTCCAACAAGCAGTCCAAAGATCAGCAAATATTTGATTCTATTTTACCTTTACAAAAATGTACCTCGTATATATCTGTAGCCTATAATTACTTTAGTTCTATACCCCAAATTATATTAGATAATTAAAAAAATCTAAAAAGGTCTAAACTAAATTCTGTAAACATTAAACACGTATTTAAATATTTTCTACAGCGATTTGACATGATCAGAATGTAATTTGCATTGAGACAATCCACTGCATTTGTCCCATAATCATTCACTGATTGATTTGTAATTGCACTAATAGGGTCGCAGTCAGGACAATGGGATGTGTAAAGGAGAGGCAGTGCCCTGAGTCAGCCCTATGCTCTCACAGTGGGCCTGCCGAGCGCTGTCTGTGTGGTCTATGGGGACAATTAGCACAATCTCCATACTAATGGTAGCCTGTAATGGATACTGCTGAGTCTGCCTGCTCCTGTGTGTGCATATGCAGATGTGTGGACATGTTTGCATACGCGCATATCCTTTACTGTATCTATGAGGGCTTCCTGTGCACAGCTGTGCCCTCTGCTCTCAGACTTTATTTCAGTGAAGCTGAGTATGTATGTCTATAGCAGTATATAAGGGGCAGTAGCCTGTATTTTACGGAGGTGAACTCTGGCCTCCACCCCCTTTGCTCTGGGCCCTAACCCTGATCGGCGGCCACTCATTAGCACCATAATAAAGAGTTGAGACGACACGTAAAAGGTTATATACTGCTGGACTGCTGTTTTCCTACCAATTATAAGGCTTGTGATTTATGACCCAGGCCAGTCCTATTCTCTCAGGAGAACAGGGAGTGTTTACACCCCTTTCACAGCGGGGTGAAGGGTCAATCCTGACAAACTTTGACCTTTACCGTAGGATTACACTCGCACTGATGTGAGTTTGGCGAACAGCTAAATGGCACTGGAACTGCTTAGATCAATAAGGGCATGTGTAACTAATCACTACTTTACATTTAACTAGAAGCAGTCAGTCGCTGTACTTTCTATCTTAGTCCATAATGTGACAGCTCCCTAAAGATGTCCCAGTTGTTCATATACATAAAATGTACATTTAATGATGTAGGACGTGTAAAGCACTGACAGCGCTTTACAAATGCTGCTCATAAATGCACAAAATCGTTTCAAGATGTCATGTATTTGTGAGGTGAAGCTATCACGCCTGGCCTGACTTTGACGTACAGTATTGCCTTTCGTCAAGCTCTTCCACAGCTGGGAGACTTGCAACAAGCCCAAGTGACATGCAGTAATGAGGTCTGTCTGTGACACTGACAAAACACACATATAGGAGGCATACAGGGGGTAATATGAATATTTGTATGGCTCTCGGCTGTCGTTTAAGTGTGTGAGATTGGTGTGGTCTAGCTGTCTGTCTGCACTGCTCCTCTGTGGCATACGTTTAACCCGGAGTCCGGCCTTCCTGCCCTCTCGATCTGCCCGACTGATTTGTGAGGCTCTAGGGACAGGGCAGAGAACGCTGGTGTGTGTGTGTGGCGCGTGTGTGTGTGGTGTGTGTGTGTCATGTGTGTGTGTGTGGTGTGTGTGTGGCGTGTGTGTACATGAGATTCAATCTACAGAAATACCCTCTCGCCTTCAGCCAAGTAGACACACACATCGAGGTGGTCTTTGATGTGAGATCAGAGGCAATCGTGATGCAGGTCGATCAGGTGCAAGGAGAAGTAAAAGAAGAGGCTAGAAAAGCAGAGAGGGGTAGAAGGAAAGATGAACGCTATTAAAACAAAGCAGTTGTTTGGTCGACCTCTGCACCCCGCACTCATAATGACCCTTATGTCTGCTGTACGGAAGCAGTGACGATGGAGACAGATGCGGTGAATACAAGATGTGTTATGGCTCAAGTTATGGCAGGACATTGTCTCGACCGTCAAACAGGTGCTGATGGTCACCGCAAAAAGTCCCTTCACAAAGGCGCATTTCCCAACGCTACTGTAAAAGCGAGCCTACTGCCAGACTCGCAGACGGCCTGTCTGTTTCTCAGCAGCCGTGTGGTCCGCTGCTGACACTATGTAACTCGTGAACACAACTTCTGCCCACACATGATGCATTAACACAGTAGTCAGACCACACTGTCAACATCTAAAGTTAAGGTGCAGTACAAAAAAGTTTTACCGTAAAGACAAAGAGGATAAGGCTGAGTGGAGCTGTCCCTCCCGCCAGGATGAAAGCCTTTTTGACTTGGAGAACATTAGGAGGACAAACTAGCGTCACAACAGGAGGGGGAACAGTCAACCGCAGCCTGCTTTTACATCAAACACAACCACCATTAATATTGTAATGCTTCCTCTCACAGAGTTTGAAATCAGGCACAGGACAACTGGTGTGGCCAGATTGAGATGTACTAGTTAGTTTGGTAATTAGTTAAAGATTCAACTTGAAGAAAACTATCATAAAAATTTGAGTTCTACATCGGAAATATGCCATACATGTTAAACTACCATATCACTGCACTTTGCATTGCTCAAATTCATACGTGACAATTTCTTCAAATGTACTATTACACTTAACAAGAGGAAATGAAAACTGGCTAAAGGCATATGGTGTGTGTGACTGTTGAGGCATCGAGTGGACATGCCTGACATGGAGCACACACCTTGGGAATAATAGGGAACAGCAGATACTATATGTGTATGCATGAGCATCGAGTGGTGGTTATTGATCTCCTGTGGTCGGACGGTGGGATGTAAACATGGTGTCTTTCAACGGGAAGCTTCACTCAATATAAGACACGGACAACACAGCGCCTAAGCTTTATCAAATCAAAAAGTCAATATACAACTACTGAAATGCATAAATGTGGAAATACATATCAAGTAGCATCATTACACTTTTCCTGTATATTCCTAATTCATCTAGTATTTAGGAAAACCTTTACAAATCTACAATTTAAAAACAGATCTGTCCAGATAAATGTGGATGTGGATGAGAACCAAAAACATCTCTATTGAGCAATATCAACTTTTTTGGACACTGTTTCAGTTACATACCACTGGCCACTGTAATTTGCCAATGTGCTTCTCCAGTTTTCCAACTTGTGTTTCTGGTAAAGGCCTGTTTAAGCTGTGGCTCTGGCCTGCAGCGGAAAGCATCTCCCAGAGGAAAATAAGCATGACTCGCTCCAGTGAAGACATCTGCCCTTTGAAAGCGAGTGTGGCTGTTTGAACAGCTGTCAGAGCACACCGTGTCTCGGACCTTCTGATAAAACAGAGGCAGGTCTGAAAAAAGCTAAATCGACACAAGACGGACACAGACTGGTTCTGATCAACCAAGGGACCAGGCTCACTGTTCAAATCACCAAGACCTGGAGATTCACGCTTCACTGTAGTGACTGTAGCATTTCTCTTAATTATTTCAGCACCACTGAAAGAATTGGAAGCGTGTTTAGTGGTGATCAAACATGTTTATCCAAAGAGTTCTAAACTCTTTGTGTTTCCTGACAGTGCTGTTGCACTTTGCAAGCACTTGGAGGCCGTCAGGCACAAGGAGATTTCAAGCTTAACACTTAAGGCTTTTGGTCCTAAAGTGACTGTCTGTTGCCCACTCAAGAGGAACAAGTGTATGTCAGACTTAGAAAAGTGCTGGGAGCTCAATTGCATTAAAGCTCTTAGTTTGCCTGAGCTCCAGTCTAATTGGTTAAAGCTGGAAAAGCAGCTTCCAATGGACCTGAATCCCATTTTCCTGAAACTTTTTTCAGGGAGGAGAGTTCCCTCTCTGTGCATGTTCTAATCCAGCCTGTCTTTTGTCCTTGTCAACACACCTCAAATGAGATTCCCAAAATCAGGAGGTGAGGGTAGCACGCATGCACGAGTGCACAGACCAAACACTGTCAGACAGACACACAGACCAAACACTGTCAGACAGACACACCTCTCACACCAACATGCTGCCTGGCATCTCTTCCTTTCCTCGTCCTTATTAAAATTCCATATTGAGATTCCTCCCTGCCACTCCGCCTCCCTGGCCCTGTCACTCAGCCTCCGCCACCAACAAAATCAGCAAGTTTCAACAACGACGCACACATATGCATAGAGAAGGAACACACACTTGCTCACAACCCAAACTTTTCTTAAGACAACTCGTCCCTGCTGCCGTCCTTTATGTGTGGGATGAAAGTTTCCTTTAGGTGATATGTATGAGTGTATCAGTGCATCTCCCTCCTGCCTTCGCTCTCCCCATTGTCATTATTTCTATGGTGTGCCCCTCTGATCTGCCAAGGCTTTGGGTGCTCTCTCTCTTTCTGTCTTCCTCAGGTCCCTTTCATCTGTCAGCCGCTCCCCTTGGCGACCGCCGCTGAGGGGGTTTGATTTCCCATCATGCCTAGCACAACCTCGCTGAGTCCTGCTCCCTCTCTCCCTCCTGTTTGCCTGTGAGGCGAGTGTGTTGTGCCCCCGCGACGTTGGGCAATTATCCCCTGGAGTAATGAGGAGCGTCTCTCTGGGCGCTACACTGACTGACACCTCTCCCACTCATTTGTCAACAAATCAGACGGCTGGTGTGGGCGGCCATATTGAGCTGAGGGTTGTCGTTGGGACGCTCGGGCTGCGCTGCATCTCTTCTCTGTCTTTATTTTTCTCTCTCCTCCTCCATCCCTCGCTCTATCGCTGCCACCTCGTTATCTCTGACAGGGTGTCATTCCACCCAACTCTCCATACGCTCCCATGTATTTGTGTTTCAGCCGCCGAGCAGCGTCTGAGCGCCAATAGGCCTAATGGTCATGTGGCTAATGATCACTGAGCTGAATGAGTGACACTGTTCACTTTACTAGAGTCAAAGTTAGGCACAGGCCGTCGCTGTAAACGCTTTGCCTGGCTCCATGTTAACGTGTTAAAAAGAGCACAGTTTGTTTTAAATGTTGATAGTGCTTTGAAGAGGATAACATGCCTGGTTAGATATTCAACCACCTTTATTTACTTTATTGGCTAAAATAAAAAACACATCCCTGAATGAGTGAGAGGCCTACTCACTGTGCTCCTTGCGTTCCTCTGGACTTGATGAAGCTTCTCCATCAGACAGCAGACCCGACATCGAGAACAACTTCCTCCCAGAGTCCTCCCCTGGTTTGTGGGAGCTCCCCGAAGAGCCGAAGTCAAAGTCCTTTCCTTCCACATCAGGGAAACAGCTTTTCAGCCTTTTTGCTGGGGTGAATGCAGACTGGTACCCTCCGGCCTCCCTGTCCTCCGGGGGAGAAGAGAACGGTCGAAAGGCTCCCACTCCACTGTGGCTGAGCATACCCAGGGGAGAGCAGTCCAGGTTTGGGGCACTAAACTGGGGGTGCAAGTGAAGCAGGGAGGTGGGAAAATCTCGGGGGGTAAAGGTGCCTGACATGGGCCCTTGTCGCTGATACATTGACGTGAAAGTGTATGAGGCTGAGGGGAATGGGAGGTGAAGGTCCTTCTCCACAGAAGTCGGGACACCAAAAGGCCTGGGAGCCTGGCACGGGACAGACGCATCACGGCCAGCTTCAGCCGTGGAGGCGAGCACCATGAGAGCGGGAGAGGCCAGTGGAGCAGGCAGATAGGAGGGGCTGTCCATCTTAAAGGGCTGGTGGAGGTCCATTCACCTCCGAGATGAAGTTCTGAGGAGACACACCGACAGATTAATTTATGTGTAAATATAAATAGTTATTTCCAAATATGCAAATGTAAACAGGTCTGTCTCTTGGCCAATAAACAATATGATTTTATTAAATAACTGATAAATACTTTAACTTTTAAAATATGAATTACACTCAACTCCAAGTGCAGGGGTGTGTGAACTATAGGCATATAGGCAAGATAATGGGGAATAGTACCAAACATACATAATCGTGGCTCAAATAATTTTATATTAATAAGAATAATTTAAAGCAATTGTTTACTCGCAGAATATCAACGCATTATTGTGAAATTCGGGAAGACCATGAAGTTAGGCCTACTAATCACAAAAAACCACCAGCGTAAAATTACTTTTGATTAGAAACTATATTTTTTACTTACAGCAATTTTTAGAAACAAAAACAAAAACAAAAAAAAGTACCGCGAAAGAGAAAATAGAGAAAGTTATCTACGGAAACCTGGAGAGAACATCCCGGTGCGGATTAGATTATTTATCTAGAAGTTTCTCTGAAAACGATAGATGTGTTTGTGTTACTTTGACAGAGGTTTCGATAGCCCACAATAAAAGACTGTATTTTAAGACAAATCAGTCTACACCACATGCACGCGGCTAATGAACTCTATAGTTTTAACTGTCTCCGCAGAGTTGAAACCACTTGCCTATACCTAAGCGAACATCCTCAAATTAAAACAATCAAAAATGCTATTGTTATGGCTTAAGAAAGTGCGCCGCATCGCCGCTACTCACCGCGATGAAGTTCTCAAAGCAGTCTCCAAAGCAAAACAACTTTATCTGTAACGAGACGCGGCACTTTCTCCTCAAGAGAAGAGACGCACGTGTGGCGCGGCGCAGCTGGTCTAGTCCAGATGTTGAAGAGAGGTGCAGATGTTTGCTGCTGCGCTGTGGACAGAGCCGGGCTGGAGTGGCTGCAGGTCGGTGTGCCTCTGTTGGTGTCTGCTACGCGCGACAGTCCCCCTCTTCCTCTGCGCCTGCCTCTTTCTGTAGCCTCGTCCCCCTCGCCCCTGCGCTCCCCCCGAGACGCACGGCTCTACACACACAGACACACACACACACACACACACACTCACACACACACACAAAACCCTAACCCTAAACATGTGTATGATTGTCTCTAATGTAGTGATGATTTGGTAAAACACCTGACTGCACTACTAAAGTTATTAGATGCGGTGGTATAATTTCAGTCACTGTTTAAGTTGAATAGAACGCTTGAATATGGTATAATGGAGTTATCTGTGGTTTCACTGACTGACTGTAGTTCACATGGTCAGTGACTGACACTTGGACCATTTCCTTTTGATGACATACAAAGAAAAAGATAATCTGTTTTCACCTGACACGTTACACACACTGCAGTATCTGTATAATTATATCTGATTTCCTGCACATTGTCAGAAAGTACAGCTTAGAGCGCCACAAATCAGCCCAAATCACTCTTAATTGTTTTTATCGGTATTGGTATTGCTTAAAGACTTTTTGAAATAATGTAATTGAAATAATTCCTTATTCCCCGGAGCCAATCCAGAGGCTTTACACTTCTAATCTAATGTGACACGCAATTTCCGTCTCTCAGACGATTGCTTCCCCTCAGGTCCCTGTCTTTAATGAACAGCCATTTGGCTGTGAGCCTCTGTGGCCTGTGAGTGTGTGTGTAATCAGAGCCAAACACAGTCCTGATCAAGCAAATGTGAGAACTGGGAATATCACAGCCATGAAGACACAAACGAGAGGGTTTATCAGGACATGTATAACTTTGTACAGTGTACTGGGTAACGTCTCTTCACTTCAGTGTGGACAGAAATACATCTGTTTGTGAATATGCATCACTATAATGTTTCAATAATTCATTATGACCAATAAATTAACCTAAATGTAAACCTGTTAATTCCACTTGTATGGTGGGGCTTTCCAAAGTTTCCAGTCTTTCTCGAGCACAGTGAGTGGATGGTGAGGTGAAGGTCCAGACAGCAGATGCAAACTTTAACTGGGCACATAAAGAGTCCAGACTGACTCTGTTACTGTCTCTTCATGGGAGCAGCACATGTCTCTTGACGAGCCAAGGTCATTACTAAAGAAAGCCCCTCCATCACACATTGTTTTGGACTGAGATAAGTGCATGCCACAGTCCCAGGTCAGGATTAGAAAATCCTGAACCAGTACTGGGTCTAGCTTATTGGTTTGTTTATTGCACATATTCACTTCTTCACCATCTGATCAGTGAGTGGACTGCAGTAAGTGGCTCTATTGACACCCTGATTATTATTTTGAGCCAGTTCATCCAATTTGCCCCATGAGCTGGTGACTGTGGGTGGTGCATGGAGAATGATGTGTATGTGTCCTGCAGGTCCAGTCAAGTGTTAATGATGTCCCCGCTGCCTCAGCCAGGTTATGGCACAGGGGCCGTTAGGCGCCCAGGGTAAACTGCATGGCTCCCAGAATAAATTGCCACCCGAAGCCACGCAGGCTGGTCAGCTAGCCAATTACAGGCCTGCCTGCTCAGCTGAGGATGATGGGATGCGATGTTAATTGTATGTCTTCATTTTCTGGCAGGAGGTGAATCAGTTTGCTGTCTTCATGACTGCCACACACTCTCATATTTATATTCCATCTGTGATGTACGTATTGCCCAATTTAGGGCTTTTTCAAGTTGTAAAAAAGTTGTGAAACTGATTGAGTAGTTGTTTCTGAGTTCAAATAGAATTGGTCACTTAACTCCTCGTATAATGGTGAGAGCTTTGTTTTTGATGTGAGTGCCAGAGGTCGGGTCCGGAGTCTTTTACATATTAAAATGTCCTGTCTATTTTTTACTCATTCTTGATTCTTGTTTTTAGAGTGTGGACTAAACACGGTTTGTGCTGTAATCATTTCTACAAACCAATCAGTGATAATTGCTACTTACTGTGAGACCCGCATTATCAAATTACTGCATATTGCCTGCAACAAGACGTTGACTAATCAAAAGCTTAAGAAAGAAAAAAGAGTTGTATTGAAGTTGTTTTATTACACATAAAGCTTCATTGGTTTGACAAAGTCACCTGTTACAAAGTAGAGACTATAGTCTTAGTGAGGATGTGCACAGTTGTCGGACTCAGTTGGTAGTAGCTACAGCGGACTCTTCTCAGTAAATCAACACAGAGACTGACTGGTAGTGGTGCTATGGAGAGAGAGGTTAGCTACTATATTAACATAGGGAGAGACAGCGTCAGAGCACAGCAGTCTGCCAAAGACCCAGTGGTGGCAGTAAAACGGAGTCAGGCCATCGACCAGACAGCTACAAGATGGAGTGAAACGGAACGTGTGAGAGATGAGCTGTCCAACATGTGACAATGTGTGTTCGCTACTAAAACTGTGAGAGTGTGCGAGTGTGACAGCTCCCCAAAGCAGCAGTAAGCGTAAATGTGATCAGGAATACAGAGAGGTGCATTATGGTCTCAATCATTGATCACTTCCTCCCAGAGGGGCCTAGGACTGCCCCCAGGACACACATGTGTTTTATTCACATTCACAGCACACCCACACCGGGATGGACTGATCATCCATTCAACTTTGACTCTACCTTAATTCCCTAAACTATGCAGATGAAGACATACGCATATGAAAAGACTACAACAATGGGCTGTTAGTCAGTTTCACTTTATGACTTCCTAAGTAGGTCCCTAAATCAGCCACACATCTGCACGGGCTGGACCTCCCCCAGTCAGGATCAATGCTCATTAGTTGATAGCTGTTAACTAAACTGCACATTTTTGCACCCTGAACACACAGCCTAATGCATTTTTACATCAGAAAGAGGAAATCACTATTTTGAAACCAGATAATAATTGCATAATTGAGAATTAGGATGATTTAAATAAATGAACGTTCTTCAAATTTGATTGTATTCAACCACTATGCACAAACATGACCACAGCGCCCTGAAAATAAGCTATATTGCTGTGAAAATCAGCATATATTTGGTCCGGCCACTTTGGGTTTGTGTGGACAAAAAAAAACCTTTTTCATAAATAATGTGTATTTGTGTGTTATGCATGTGTATTGTATCTGTGTTATGCAGCAAAGAGGTAGGTGACAGGCAGAGTCCTCTCCTCAGTGCCACAATTGTAATCTCCCAAACAACATAAAAACACAAAACTGCCCAACACCAACTATCACACAGTACCCCGTCACCTCTGCCCCCCCACTCCACCCTCTTTCTCTCCCAGTGAAATGAGGCTGACACTAATGTGACACTCGGGAAAATAATTACCAACAAACGCACTGCTGACTGCAAACAGCTCGCTCCCTTCAGTGCACTGTCACTAGTCATTAGTTTGAACCCATGGAGAGGACAGGACCACTGCACTGAGGGGGGAGGGGGATCTTTTGGAACATACCAAAAATGTAAAATGGATATATAACAAAAAATGCACCGTATGAGAATAAATGATATGTTTTTACTGGTCATCAAAACTATGCCATGAACTTGGGTCTCTCTGATGCTGACGCTTGTTGCCAGGTCCAAACCATTGCCCCCCCCTTGTGGTTCACATTATATTAACTCCAGTACCTGGCCCACTTTGTCCACAAACCAATGGACTTGAAGTGCCGCTAACACACTTGGTATATTGGCTTCTAGTGTGAGATTTCCATTTAAAGTGGCACAGTGGATAGGGGTACCCTGCCAGCGGAGTAGGCTTTAGAAAAGACACTGAATCTAGCATATATTCAGTGGGTTTGTAGTCCTGCAAAAACAGCTGAATTGAAGTAAAGGACACTCAGTATGAAAAGTGTTCAAGGTGGCAGCAATTCCAACACAATTATCCAAATGCTACAGGGCACATCAATTCTTTTAGGACCAACCCCCTCCTGATGATTCTTATTTGAGTCGCCTTAGGGGCCAACGGTGCCAGTAAGAGATTAAAATATTTTAGCTTCTACAATGGCCAATATTAAAATGTCTGAATACATCTGCCTGGCCATTTTGATTGGTAACTTAACCCCTGACTCCTGAGCGAAAAATGCCCCATTCCCAGCTCCACTGTCAGCGGCTGGAGTGTAATTCTTCTATGATTCGGGCTAATGAGGCAGTAATAGGTCCGGTGCGTGTGGATAAGAGGATATTACAATGTGAGAGAGGTGGAGGAAGACAATAGAAGAAGAGAGTATCTGAAGCTGCTCATTGTTCAATAATCAGACAGAGCATAGTTTAATCTGTAAGTGTTTCTCTTTTGTCTACTAGAGCAAGTCAAACTTAGCACGTGTTTTCATTGATAGTCACTTTCCACACAAACTGGGCCCATTTGATTAAAACGAGAGGTTCTATATATCTCATTCAGAGTTCAGGGCGGTGATGGTGAAGGGGGTAAAGTGTCTCTCTCCATGTCATCCAGCCAATGGCTTTATCCAGCCTTATCCTGAACCATGAAACCACAGTGCATGACACCCCTCTATGCTCTGCACAGATACGGCTATTCACTGTTAGCACAGAGATTTGACAAGGCAGACTGCGCTCACTCAACAGCCTGGGTCAAATGGATGACTGTCGCTTCCTTCTCAATTCAGCCTGTGTCCCCCTCTTTCAACGCCACACATTTCCATCTCCATCTCACAACTTTGCCTGTTCAAATTGACAAATCCAACCAGCTACAAAAGAATAAATGAGAAAGAGCACCGAGAGCTGTGGAGGAGATAATCTTTTTAGAGAGATGTGGTTCACTGGGAGGTGAACATATCATCTGTGATTCATAAATCAGCTCTTTTTAAAACACATAAACCTTCAACAAAACACAAGTCATATACACCAAATGTATTCAGTTATACATTTTGCTCTGCTTAATTTTAGAGCCTCATTTATTGTCCTTATAGTTAGACTTTTAGGCAGTATTAAAATTTGAATCATTACAGAGAAGCGGAAGCTGGTGTTTATGCATTAATTCATGTAATTGATTTTTAATCATTTAAAGCCAGCACTAAAGCTTGAGTCTCTTGTCTTTCCTATGAGTGCGGTCTGTCCCCTCTATCTCCCTCTAAACCTCATGAGGCCTAAGAGTCTTCGCTGCTGCGTGTGTCAAAATCCTAATCGCCACAGTCCACACACACACACATAAACACACCCAGTCTATTGGTGTTCAGTCAGGTAAAGGTCTCTCAGTCGTGCTCTGTGAGTGGCCTCTGCTCAAACAGATCAATACACACTGGCACGTCCCGCCACCAACCAAGAGAAAACAATTAAAAGCCATCGATCCTGTGCCATGATTGTGCATGAATATGCATGTGTCCTTGACCTTCCCTTGGACGGGGACATAGAGAGAGGAAGACTCAGGCTGACAGGTGCAGGACCCTGTTTGTTCAAATAGAAATGAGTTTGTCTTTTAGCCTCTTTTCTATGATTCCCTTCACATCTGATCTTAAACACGCTAAAGGCAGGGCGCATGCGGCAAATCATCACATTAAACCCAGCTAAACCTGTTGCTCTTTTCTAAGCCTATTTGAGGCACAGACTGCTCTTTTCTGAGTTGTATTTTAAAAAGACGAGAGGCGGTCCCATACCAAACGTCCCCTCTAGCCCTTACTCTGTTATAATTACAGATGTGTGACATGCACATGGAGACATCTCCATGTTAGCACATCACTGTGCCTGTCCTGACACATCCTGTGGTCAAAACAACAGGGCCTACAGGGGACAGCCATGCCCTGTCCCCCGTCACTGAGGATTAGCATTAGCATGCTAACTGGGCCTCTGGGGGAGAGCAGTGTTAAGGGTCACACTGACAACTGTCAACAGCTTGCTTTAATTAGCTGAGCCTCTTATTAACACTCCATAGTCTGACTATACAAAGGCTTGGTAACAAAAACAAACTACTTTTAATTCCCAATAATAATAATATTTAGAAGATTAATGAAAACAGTGCTATAATAGTCAATCATTCATCAGTCCTCATATTTTCTACAGCCAAGTCTCTGTGTTGGCTTTCATCTATAAAACTCAGGAGTCAAAAGTGCTGACTTGTCATGCCGTGTGGTTCTTACCTGACGCTATCAAGATGGTATTGTCACAGGCTCAGAGACAAGGTGAGAAGCAGTCTTTGAAGGCTAGAGAGTATTGTCAGTCAGACAGTGCATTATCCAGCTGTTCTGTGGTTGTCTACCTGTTTCTGTGGTGAGGTAATGGGAGTGTCAAACTAGTCGACAGTTGGAGTCTCACTATTGAGCCGAGAGGCCACATCCATATACACTGCCAGCTAACTGACTGCCAACGCTGCTCAGGCTGTCCTGTCTGGGCCCACAATGACTGTCACTGAAAAGCTGGGGGCTGGTGAGCTTCACTGTCACACACTGGTCACAAAGCATTTACCTGCTGACAGAATCACAATTAGTCCCAGGAATGTTGTTATACTGGGAAAAAGGGAAGCAAGGACAAGAGGAGCCCAGCAGGGAGAGGGATAAGATGAAATTTATTGGAAGAAACTGATCTTGGATGAATAGAAAGAAAGTGTATTGGGGGAAGGACAGATATTGGCTTATAGTGCCTATAAATGGCTTTCATTACCACAGTCAATAAAGCAACACTGTAGGCTGAATAAATAGAAAACATCTGGAAATCAATTGGACTATATTTTCAGAACCATGGACAGCGCTTATCTTTCTAAAGCCATGGAACTCAAACATCGAGCCAGACTAAACCAGGACTACATCAGGACTAAACAGGCAATACACCAGGGCTAGACCAGAACCAAACCAGTTCTAAACTGTGCCTAAATAAGGGCCAGACTAGGACTAAACTAGGACTAATACCCGCCCAAAAAAACAATAATAAGGACCAAATCAAGACGAAGAAACTCTTGAGTGCCCCACATACTATAATTGATGTTTTCAAGAGTAATTTCAACATACAAAGCTTACCCTTAACATCTACTGTCTAATGACCTCTCTGCCTTTTGTATCTTAGTACCACAAACAGCGTGCGTGTGCTGTGCCTGATAACAGAGTGGCAAGGTCTTCTGTCTGGGCCCTAAGGGAGAGATGGTGCATGACCGAAACTGTAGTCCCAAACCAAACACAAGTGGAAATTGGTCTATGGGCCAGGATCAATAGTGAATTAACCAGTGTGCTGGTTCTGTTGAAAAATTCAATGATCCATAGTAAAAGGCCAAGAGAGGAGACCTGAGATGAGTAAGGTTATAATATTTGCAGTGGACTTTTGAGGGCCCACTCAAACTACAATAATGTAGTCAATGGTAAAATGGTGATAACTTTGAACATGGTATGAATATAGTGAAAAAAATACTGGAAATTGTACATAAAACCTTCAAATAGAGGATGAGAAGAGAATAGCCACACTGGTTCAAGATGACAGAAAAGCAACAGTAACACAAATAACCACACATTACAACCAGAAGACCATTTGAACGCATCAACCCCTGAAGCTGGAGGGCTATAGCAGCAGAAAACAAAACCAGAGCCACTTTATTAGGTAGCTATTAGGCAGGGTCTACTTGATACTTAATATGTGAGTACTTTTTTTTTCTTTGTTTTTTGAGGGACATGTTTGAGGGCTCCCCTAAAATAACCCTAGTGTCAATCTTTGCTCCAGCCCCCGTGTGTGCATGTGCTGATAAATGAGGGCTCTGTCCTGATGGATTGTCCTGATCACAGAAAGGACATCATGTTGAACAGAAAGACACTGTGTATAAAGGATGGTACGGTCTGATGCATACATCCTCTAATATTAAGTGCAGTTTGACAAGTAGGAGCAGCAACCAGAAATTGTATGACAAAGTAATATTACTCAAGTAGAATTGTAATGGAAAATATGTATACAATAAATCACAAACAACAGAAATTAGATCTATAGAATAACATAAATTAAGGCCAAAGTAATGTGCACACAGACATTTCAAAAGCAGTATTCAAAAATACCCATTTGACAGTATTCATACCTATACACACACACATACTTGGGCACCAACTGAACTTTTATCCACAGATTGCTTGACCAAAAACAGTTAACCTTTATCAGTCCATTACATTAGAAGGGGTCATCCACTGTCTGCTTTGAACATCTGCGTCCTCATCTTGACCTCTCACACCTGCTACAGCTTACAAACACAGCTTTTGAAGAAGCCACTGCCTTGGAACTTCAATCAAATAAATGTTATGGTTGAATAAAATATATACTGTAAGAATCAGTGTTTATACACGTATAACAATCACGTCATGACACTGGCTTTCATGGCTATTTCTTTGCCTACTGAAGTGAGTTATTGTGATCTAAATCCATTTCCTTACCGTTTGACCAAGTTCTTAAGGTGATTTGCATTGACAGTATAGGGTTTTCTTGGTTCCACTGAATCACATTTTAAAATTCCCATTTTGCAATACAAACATGCAAACGTGTGGATGTGAGCGCACATCCCCATCTGCCTTGGAGCAGTCTGATAAGGTTGTCTTATCGGAGAAGAATAGAGGACTGTGAGGATAAGGGGGTACCCTTGTGATAATGGCTTTCACCAAATCCCGCCTCTGTCACAGATTAAAATGCCTGCTTGGAGAGCATTAGCAATCTTTCTTTTCATCTGTCTCCTTTTTACCCGTCTACCGCTGTTGCTGAGTGCCATTGGATTTTTGGTCCAATCTATTGTCACAGGCCGGCGACACATACAAGGAGAAGTCAACCTCAATCTGATAGACCATTGTCTTATTCTCCCCATCGCTGATTTCTGCTCATGGTATTGATCTGAGCACTGTCCCCCTCACATCTCATCACTCTGCTCCATGTGAATGACCATGTGTCCGTCAGCATCGCACAAGATGCGATCAGTGTCCTTTTGGATAATTATGATATTTTCAATCTACCCACAGGGTGTCCCAGGCTTTTGTACTCTTAAGCCAGTCCCAAGCCTGGATCAATGTAGAGGATTGTGTCAGGAGGGAATTCTACAGAGACAGGTGAAATATTATATAAAATATATAAAAAGAAAAGAAAAACATGAGAAAGAATGTATCTAACAAAATCCTTTAAAATATAATAGATCCAAATGTTCTGGAACTATACCTTTATAGATAATGCAAAACTCAACTACGAAGTCCTTTATTTAGACAGGGAAAGACCATTGAGAGCCAGCTGTTATTTGCAAGAGTGCCCTGTTCATACATAGACATACATCAACTATACTAAAATTAAGGTAAACATTATACTAAAGGTGCTATCAAGCAATACCTTAAATGTGATCTACTCAATCAGTTTATCATTTAAGTGTATTCTGAATCTGTCTGAAGCATAATAACATAGAGCAGTCTTTTCTAACTCTAAAGTTACACATGGAACATAGTCTGATCTGCACCTTGCTCACAGACTAATAAGATTAAAACCCATGTTGAGTTAATTACAAAAGAAAAGTCCAATGCCAGTCTCCTCCAAACTCAAAAGTCACAGTTGTGAACTTGTGGTAATAATAAAAGTTGATACTTTTTCACAGGGCGCTGTAGGTGGCAGAGGAGTTCACCGCTCTGTGTAGAATAGAACCCAGTCGGCTCCAGTATTGGTCTAATCCTGTCACTCCTGACATCACCAGATCACACAAGTGGAGAGAGCAAAGAAGCCACTCGAAACTAACTGTCACCCTGCTCAGCCTGCGTCCCACTAACACCGCCCCCACCCAACACCCATCCCATCCTCCACCATGCCTCACAGGCCCGTCTGTCACCCCTCTATAATTATGAGGAGTGAGAGTAATGTGTTGCAGTATGAATAGGATTGTCGGCCTGATTGTGATGTATAGGCTTTCATTACCATGTCCAGGCCTGTGCCCTTCGCCTTGTAGGAAATCCTATTTAGGCCCTAATTTGGGAGCCTCCCCGACCGTCCCGCCTGATAGCAATCACACGCAGTAATTGTGTGCTGGGGCAACTGACAAGAGTGGAGGCTGAGACACAGAGAGAGAGAGGGAAGGCTATAGCACAAGGAGGTCCTGACAATGATATATCTGCATAGTTTGGGACATTATTCAAGTCATCCTCGGCTGAAATGTGTATTTTTGCCGCTAATCTTGAGTTGGTTTGTTAAAATGATGAAAAGATGAGAATTTACAGGAAGTTACAAAAGAGATATTCAAGAACAGGTTGATTTGATGGATTTGAAGTCTCCTTCGTTCTTCTTTTGCTCAGTCCACTTCAACAATGCTACACGGCTAATTAAGAGATCACGCTAACTCAATAGTTATGATTTATGAGACAATCTCCAATGCATATCGAGCATTCTCACCAGATTTGTAGACAACGTGTAAGCAGCCCTCAAGCAATCAATATTTGTACATTTTCCATGTCTAACTTTTTTCAATATTTCATTAAGTCCTTTTTAGCAAGGGTGATTTTATGCACAAACATTAATGCAGATCTGACTCCACTTATAGGCCTGTGGATAATGAATGTCTAATTGACTTAAATACTGTTTGCCTGCAGGAGGGCCTTTGCATTAAATGTTTGATTGCCCCCATATTAACTGCCATTAATCCCCTCTGCTTTTCTTAATAAGGACTTTATGAGGCTTTCTTAAAACTTCTCATCGACTGCTCTATTCTCTTTGCATAATTAAGTAGAATATTCCAAAATATGGAAATGAAGAAGAATAACGTAAGCTTTGACTAATGGGGCATTGTGGAAGAGATTTCTAATTATAACCAACCAATTTCTATGGCTATGATCATGGTCCATTACTTTAGGTCAATGTGGGTCAATAGTTAACTTTAATGTGCAATGTGATACAGTATTAAAATAACTACTGGAGCCATAGCTGTATACACTTTTGATATAACAATGGTCTGGATCTCAATTTTTTTCATACACTTAAATCTACAACCAAACAACAAAAATATCAGAACTAGACCCAGACTTTTTAAACTAGATGCTAAATCTGGAATCAAACCAGGACCAAACCAAACCTAAAACATCTAAACCAGAAGGTAGACTGATTTTGTCACATCCTCTAAAAGACCATTTTTGCACCTCAGCGTTTTAAGATTTTTGCTGCTCTTCAAATACATACATACGGCCCATGCTCCTATAGTACCTTGCGTATGTCTAGTCAAAAGACATATGCCAAAACCAGCACCACCAGCCATTGCAGTGTCTTGTAAAAGAAGATGTACAACTCACTGCCAACTTTTGACAGCCATTACAAACTGTCAGTTCGGCAGTGTGGGTGAGAGACACAAACTTCGTCTGTGTTTATAGCTTAACTGATCCTCTTATTCCTGCTACTCCTCCAGTGTCTCCGCCATGCCCTAATCTCTCCGGGGGACTTAGACTGGCCCGGGATGACAAATGGGAAGAAGGGACCAGTCAAGCGTGGACTCAGCAGAGAGGCTCAGTTCAGGGGATCATCTCTGACATGGCCCGCACTAAACTGGAGGATGGAGGCCACATACAATTCACATGGCTAAAGGTGCAAACCAAAACCACACAGAAAGGTCACTGATGCCCCGTTTGGGACTTGAACCCAGGACCTTCTTGCTGTGAGGTGACAGTGCTTACCACTTTGTCACTGAGACATATACATACAGATTGACATTCTCACAGAGCATGTCTTTGGGGTGATCAGAGGAAGAGTATCCGGAGAGACTCCACTCAGAGAGATCGTAGGTGACCGTCTCAAGGACCGAACCCACAACCTCATTGCTGGGGAGCAGGAGCACTAGCCTGGATTGATTTGTCTAAAGACACCGCGCACACTTCCAAAGACCTAACTAGCAACCAGGCCAGGCCAGGATGACAGCTCCCAAGCGGTGACACCATGTAATACCGAGCCTGCTCTATTTTAGTATACATAGCCCGGCTCAATAACACCATATACTAAATGACTGCAATGTAATGAGTGGCTGTGTGGCTGTATAGCTTTGACACTGACAGCGCATGAGAATGTAATGCGTCCTCTTCCTCCTTCTCTGCCTCTCGCGCCTCCATGCTCCTGTGCGCCCCACTGCCTCTCAGCCATGGGATCAGCTGCAGGCACTAATGAAACGTCAGTCAGGTAATTGAGGCCCTGGTGGTGGTGGGCCAGCCAGGCAAGCAGTCAGAGTGGGTGATGACACTAGGACGTTGGCTACAGGATTCCAGCAACCCCCTATGGAGCTTCACAAGAATGGCTCCTTACCAGCAGCTTGGAAAACATTGCATTTATGCTGACATTCTTCTCTTTCTCTGTGCTTGTGCAGAAGTTTGAGTGATGGATGGTATGAGGTGTATACCAGTAAGTTAAGTCATAACATGAGCTGAGATTGTTAACCAGCTCTGTCCTGCAGCAGGCGGACTGAAGGTGTCATGATATGGAAATCGTTTAAAAACCTTTGTTATTGCACCCCCTTCCCAGCCATTCACTGACCTGTGCAGCACCTCCACGGAATTCTGGGTAATGTTAAATTCCCCTGCTGTGACGGCTTGTTTCTCCTTTGTGAAAATAGTCCTAGGTAAAAGAGAGTCCAGTGCAAGGTAACACACAGTGACACATCAAGCTGTTTGTGATGGAACAACGCAGCAGGCTTTGGTCCAATGCTGCAGCTGGCGACATATTAGAATGATATTCTACTGTATCAACTGAATCAATGTAAGCCAGCCCAGGCACTTTACTAATTAAACAGGTGAAGCTTCTTTTACCACAAACTCCTGATTAAACTGACTATTTGTCAGTGTAGAGCAGCTTCAACAAAGCTCTGCTCTTTAAAAGTACTTTTTTTGGCCTGAGTAGCTACCGCTCTTTACTCTGAAGGTGTCTGAACAACATCTGACCAGAGATATTCTGGGAGCACAGCAGTACAGAGAAATAGAAGTCTAGATTTAGTCCCAGACTTCAGTCCCACTACGGTGCACCCCTGGGGCTTCAATGTGGAGAGTGGACATTGGGGTTAATGCTTAGCTGTAAGCACTGCTTAGTGCCAGTGATTGGGTTTGCGTTACAGACTTCCACTGTCCAGCCCTGGGGCACTTGGTGATTTTCCAACTTCCAACGTTTTCAGGTCCTTTCCTCTTTGTTGCAGCTCTGTGTCCCAGAGGGCACAGGAGAATTTGATGTGGAACAATGATTAAAAGTTTTTACCCCCAAGGTGACCTAAATACATGAGAAAGTCAAAGTCAGCCTGATGCAGAGGAGCTGGCCTCAAAGGTGAAGGTTGCTTTATGATGGCTCAGCTTGAAGATGATCATGTCCTTATTGCACAAGTCCCATCTCTATCCTTTATAATCATCAGTGATTGTGTGTGGAATGATTGGTATACAGTGATGTGAAGCCGATCTAATCAGTATCAGATCAGCACATTACTTCTGAGCCTAATGTATTTGAACAGCGCTCTATCACATCTGCTATAAGCTGCCTCTTCCTGCCTTATGCCCCACAGTCCACATCTTTTCTCTTAACTGTGTGTTCAATCACCAGCAGTACAGCTTCCTGTTCGCAGCCAAGCAGTTGCAGACAGTGACGTATGCCAGCGATTAGGCCGATACAGTTCAATTATGATAAATAGTCTGCACACCTCTTAGGTTGTGATTAAAACCTGAGACTGGCCTTGATAAAGAGATCCCATCTCACTGCCATCACCACCACATTATAAGATACTACGCCTCATGCTTTTCACATCAGCACTGCACAGAGCACACTATAGCACAGAAGGAGCTCATGGCAGGTGGAGCCAGATGAGTTTCTGTGCGTATCATTTACACATGGCTAGCGGAACATCCCTGCACCCTTATTTTCAATTCGGACTAGTACTTATTAAGTCCATCATTTTGGGCCTTATTTTGCAAATAGTGTATCTACAAGAAAGCTACTTTATGTAGATACAGAAACGCAATAAGAGAAGCCCAGTTTTGATAAATGGATGAGCACTGATGAAAAGATCTTTGAGAACATGAAGGAGAGAGCAGAGCATTAATCCAACATGAGGCTCATAGAGAAATGTGGTGCAAGAGGAGGTGGAAGCAAAAGAAAGATAGCCTCTCGGCTGTGTTCTGTCAAGGGAGAAATTACACATTTACAGAGGTTTTTTCAAGCAACGATGGGTTCCATAGATCAAAGCAGTGGATTTATGGGCCAATTTTAACATGAAATATAGACAACCAAGAATTCATTTTAGCCCATGTTTACATGCCCTTTCTCACGTTTTCTTTTTTCATCTGGAGTTTGGATGAGACTGAACAGCAATGAGTTATAATGAGTAATAAAGATTCTATTTGAAATAAAGTACTTCTCATGAGATGTGGACAATTCAAATACATTTGCATAAAAAATAATTGCTAAATGACATAATTGACATGCAATTAGTGATGTTTTAGAGTCACATCACACCAACCTCAAAAGGATCACTACTTAATTATCATATTAATGAAGTCATTAGATGTCACTTAAGGTAGATGACAGGTAAGGTAAGAATGTCATGATCCTACAACTTCCCCAGTCAATGTATATTCATTACAAATTACTTTCAACTATGTTATATTGGAGATGTCTAAACAGTATGGCACATATGGCAAAAACACTTTGAAAAACCAACGTGTTTATTCAATCATTTAGTAAAGCATCTTGAAGGTCACCTGAGGACAAAAACTAATCAGTGTCCAACACAGAGCAGTGGCAGCAGATGAAACAGTTTTCTTGTGGAGGCACGCACTAAGAGATGGTTCTACTGACAAAAGCACATTTCCAGTAAATGCTATGGCATGATTAGATGGCAAAAAACTCAGATGGGACAAATGAGCATTGGGGCTTGAGGTGCTCCCACTCCTGGAGTCTTCTTTCATCCCAATCCATTCATTTCAATTACTTCGTGTTTCCAACCTCCCCAACATGTCCCGATTAGCTCAGCTTGGCAATTTACAGTTGATCTTGCCTCATCTAAGGCTTGAACGAGGGGGGAGGCAGAAAGGCAAACAGTAATGGAATGAAATGTCACTCAGTTGTTGCCTCTATGAAAGTGGTGGTGGCAAAGCCAGATGGAGAGAGCTCTCATTAAGAGAAAACTAAGGTCTCTGTGTATCTTTTCAGTAAAGTTTTTACCAAACAGTAATAAAATCCATTCCCTCTTGTTTTTGTTTTGAACCAGAAACTTGCTACTGTGTCTGCTACTGTGTCCAGCATGTGACAATCTTTAAGGTTTCTTCATCTTTTTCACTGAAGACGAGCTGGAGGCTGATTCTCTCCGCTTGCGCTGCAATGTGAAATACAAAATGATCAGATAGTCTGAAAAACAGATTTCCAATGATTTTGCAGGTTATGCACAAAAAATGTTTTATAAACTAGAACAGATGGCAGACCTCAGAGGTGCTATTAGCAAACGCTAAAGCTTAAGAGGTTTTCTTTGTATTAATTACAAATTAGTAGCTTTTATCTGACTTACTGAGTTAGGAGTGAGTGGTGCTCCTACCACATCAATGATCTGCTCCTTGGCCTCCACCTTGATATCATCAGCATTGGGCCAGACTTGCGCTTCACCACTTGGTGTGGATGCAGTAGTGCTGTTGGAGGAGTTGACTTCTATACTTTGTATTGTTGCTACTGACCCAGTAGCTGTAGGGGCTCCTCCACTCTTTAGTAGAGCCTCATAACGATGGCGCAACATCTGCTGTTCATACTCACAGTTACTGTGAGCCTGCTTCAGCTCATAAAGCAGCACCAGGTCACTCCGCAGCTCATTGAACATCTGTACAATCTCCTCTGTTGGCAGTGGGTTAAGATCTAAGTCCAGAAAATAAGTTACATTTATTATTTTTACTTTAATACATCCAAGTACGAAATAACAGTTTACAAGCATTAGATTAGAGTATTCACCACTCACCTACTCCCAGGTCTACCAGCATCTGCTCAATAGCTTTGATCTTCTTCTGGCCTACAGAGCTCGGTAGTTTCATCTAAAACACAAACATTAGCATGAAAAGCTGTGCCCTGGTTTAATTCATATAAAGTGCACTTCAGCAGGTCAGTGAACTCTGTCTGACTGATTAGCTGGGGGAACGTTCTAGTTCTTTAGCAGTACTAATGTATTTTACATATAGAGAGACAGCCATTCATTAGTCTAAAAGATAAATAAGAACTCATTTGGGTTTCTTTAAGACATAACACAATTAATTATTATAGTGTTAATGAAAGATATATTTTATATTTGTATATTAGATATACATTTATACTTAAAATATAAATTCAGCTTTCTCTGCTTCTCATAATTTACAGGTATAAACAAAGGTTTGTTAGCCATTACTAGTGTCCCGGACTATTAACTTGATGTTTTAAAGACTCAACATTTAGTTTTGGTAAATGGTAGTACAATTGATACCCCAGATTGATTATAGCTAAAAAGTAAAAGTGTTGTTTTTTGTTTTGTTTTTTTAACCTGGACCATACTTACCCTCTGACTGCGCAGAGTGACACCAGCTGATTTAAAGTCAGGGAACTTAATGCCTGCCGTCTCAGGAACTGCCTAAAGTTAAAAGAAAAAATCCTGATGAAAGTGATGTATTTAACTCAACTTTGACCAACGAGTCTGTGTGGGCGGGGGCAGATTTAGAGTACAAATCTTGAGTAACATGTCTACATAATACACTACTGTACTATACAATACTATACAATACTATAAAAGAGAAGAGTTGGTTTCGTACTTTTATAGTTGTGCTTACTGGTTTTTCTGTCTCCCTTTTTTGTGGAAGCTTCTTTTTGGAAACTCTCTTTTCAGCCCGTCTCAGTTCTGTAGTTGTATCAGCTGCTTTAATAAGTTTTTGTAAATCATGAGCTTTCTTTTCTCGCTCCTTCTTTTTTGTCTCAATCTTTCTAAGCTCTTGGATTAGGTATTCTTCTTCTGCCACCTACAGGCAAAACAGAGAAAGTACATTCAATAATTAAACAGTATTATGATCATAAAATCTTGTTTTCAGTGTTATTTGTCCAGTAACATTAAAAGAAACGTATACATAGTAAGTTCATACTTGTTCAGGTGTCCGATTGAAGAGCTTGTCGAGTTGTTCTTTGCGGCGCCTTTCATGTCCAGCATCAAAGATGTAGATTTTAGGTTCCGTCCCTGAAGCTGCCCTGACCTTTGTGAGCTTTCCACATATACTGTAATAACGCTCCTTTAGGTCCTCCACAGAACGTTTCTATGGTGACAAAATATATTGTATACCAAAAAAATACTTTGATGCAACAATATCTACATTATGATAAAAGACAAAGAGACTAGTTCACCCTGTATTGTTGGTGATCATAACGGTCATGAACAACTATGAAGCGCAGGTCAAAGCGTTTACACAGGTCAAACAGGTGATCTGTTTCTGCTTTAGTCCAACCATCATCATGAAGATGCATTTGATACTCCTGCTCTGAATAAACTGGGACCTGTACAGTCTAAAAATGCAAGGAACAATTTTTACTTTTTTTTTACTTTGTACTTGAAAACACAAAAAATAGTAAGAAATAGTCATGAAAAACTCATCTTCACCTTGTTGAAGCGAGCAAAAGGATAGTCCTTTCCCTCTTCTGCAACACGTCTCCAGTGATGGAATATTGCCCCATCTCTACGAGCTGGATTTGTAAAGGGCATCCACTTCCAGGGACGCACTTTTTTGCATCCCAGTTTGGCTTTGACTGTCCTATAGCCCTGAGTAGTGTCGCTAGGTAGAAGTGGTGGTGCGTCTCTGAATTTGTACAAGAATAAGAATTTATTTTACTTTTTTACATCAAATATTATATATGGTTACTCTGTATGTATAGTGTATTCACATACTTCTTATCTGAATACAGCAGGGCATAAACCTCTCGATGCATCCCCTCTGGCCTCTTGAAGGTCAGAGTTTCTGTTGACTTTTTGCTTTTTTTCTAATAGAAAAAAAGGAGCTCTATTAAATCACTGAAAGCTGTGTAAGCGCCAGTATAATGCCTTAATATAACTGTGTATTACTCTTTGCATTCAAGGAAGTGATCAATCAAAAGGTTTAGATCTTAATTTTGGTTATTAAATAATGTTACCTTGTCTGAGTTGATGAGGTCTTTCTTACTGATGGGACCATCGTTTTCTCCTCCAGTCAACTCCAAAATGTCTCTCACATCAGCACCGGTAGCCATGACTTGGATGTTTTTAGTTTGAAATTAGATTTGACCAGATGACGTTATAAAGTATTATAGACAAAGACAGATAAAGTTATGGCTTCTTAAGGACCCGAAGCACAATAATGGATGCTAAAAGGCTAACGTTAGCGTTTCGTGGCACTATTGAACCATTTGCCCTATTTGCCGTATTTGTAACCATGCTACTCCGATGGTAGAACGTGAACGATATACTAATAATGTAATAGTGGTATTATTAAACAAAAGATGCCTTACTCGTAGCTTTAGCTGTCTTGCTTTAGCAAACAAACGATTCCGATTTTTAGCCAGTGTGTATCTATCTGCGTTGGAAAAGTGACGAGTGCCCCCACGAGGCTTGGCGGCACAGTTCTTACATTTAAATTGAATTGAATTGGATAAAGTCGTATCTAAAAATCCATCCTCCATTAAAAATATTTTCCCCGTATTACATCTTTTCAAGCTTTGGGGGCTTCATTTCCCCCATCTCTGTAATTACAATATAGAAAAAAATACCAGCAAAACTCTCTGCATTTCACAAACAAGCACTTCTTTCATGGGCACTTATATATAAATATATTTTTTCTCCTCATAATTTCTTTATCTGAAAAAAGTCACTATGTTACTCTTAACTGGTTCAACAATAAAATATTTTTGGTGGGCCAGCTATTTAACAAAATTTTCTGTTTACCAAGTTATGAGTTCAACCTCAAGTATAACCTTGCTGTAACCCCTAAAGAGTACGATACTGTGTTTGATGCTGTAACTAATGAAATATGTGAACTCTTTAGAAATACTGTTGTTGATGAAGATAGGTCTAAAGTAACAACTTTATAATTTCTAATATTGATAAAAAAAATTTCAGTAAGGTAAGGAATACTAATATAGGTAGAACACTTTTTCCCCCAGTTTTGGTTAAGGAAATTTAACTTTAGCTACTATTTATAAAAGTACAAACAAAAAAGCTGTAAACACACGAATTGCTTTGACCCATGGAAAACCTTTTTTAAAGATTTCTATTATTTTATTTTTACAATTGAAATTTATGTTCAGAAATAGGCCTACATGTTATTCTTATATTATATTATATACATTATTTTTAATTTATAATGTAATTGTTTGGGTATTAAATGTATTGAAATGTGTATTGTATGTGAAATTGTATTTGCCTATCCTTCTGGCACACTGTGAGAGCTCAGATTATGGTTCATATAGTGGTCCGTATGCGGTCTGTGCGCTAATAGCAGTGGTCCCAGGGGTCCCAGTGGTCCCAGTCCCGATCTTCAGAAAAAACTCGTAAAAACAGAAATGATTTAACTTGTAAAATTATCTAATTTTCTCCTTAAAACAGAATTACTATTGTCGTAAAAACAGAAACATTTTTAATCAAGGGAATACATTACGCTTCCGTAGTTGTGTTCCTTGTCCTATCTTTGTATTTATAAACAAAGATTTTGTTAAATTAAAAATAATAAATATATACGACGCATGTTTGAGCGTTTGCGCCTTTATTTTGGAAGTAAAAGTAGTACTACTCAAAACGCCGGAAGTAAGCTATTGCTTTTTAAAAGTCGTCCATCTTTTCTTCCCCAGTCTTCTGCCACAGGATAGACTCACCGCTCGCCATTTTTTTTTAGCACCGAGTGCTTGCTCCCATATCGCATAAATCTCTAAAAAATAAAAAATAAAAATCTCTTAGCAAACTAATTAAATCGACTAGGTTAAGTAAAGAGTAAGTACAATGTCTGCCGAGCCTAGCGAAACTGCGACAACCACGGCCGTGGAGAAGCCAGAGGAGCAGCCGCAGCAGGGGTGAGTCCATTCATCGCGGCTCTTTTGTTAGCGCCGGGTAGCTTTTTAGTCGCCATTGTTCCCACAAAACCTCCTTTTTACACAGTGTTTTTATTTCGTATGTATTTTGTGTTTCTTCGACTTCACTTTAGTCTCATAAAGTTACATTTGAAACAACATTTAGCTTTACTGCAACGTGTTTACAAGGCCCTGTTTGCATAACTTATAGCAGCAGCCATTTTGCTTAGCTTGATCGAATGCCTGCTGTTACCGTTAGCATTCAGGCAAAAATATTCATTATGTTTGCAAAGCATTGAGTTGGGTTTAGTGTTATTATTAAACTCATAATAAGAAATGAAAAGTAGATGATTAGGTGGATGAGTGAATAATTCTATTAACGCTCGTTTCCAGAACCAGAATTACTTTTCACGCTAAAAGCTGTTCAACTATTCGTTGTGATAAACGCATGTTTCTACACCCTTCTATAATAGTCGTTTTCATTGTTTTGTTTTCAGTGAAGTCAACGGAAAAGCCAGGCACGATTCCAGTTCAAGGAAGGAGAGGCCCCAGAAGAGGGGTGGAGGCGGGCGATTTGAGCCATATGGAAACACGAATAGAAGATACCGCGTGTTTGTCAGCAACATCCCATACGATGTTAAATGGCAAGTCCTTAAGGACCTGATAAAGGAGAAAGGTAAGATGTCCAGGTACAGTTAACTAATAGAACTGATAAAACATTTGAGCTTTTAAGTCAATTATATTTAAACCGTTATGGTTTTGGTATATGCACGTTGAAAGTTTGTGGAGGTTTACAAACTGCATTGGAGGCTGTCCCACTTGTTTGAGTGGCTGTATGTATTGTCCAAGTGATGTGAACCTGTTGGGAGAACAGCCTGAAGATAAAACCTCTTATGTCTGAAGAGGTGAATGTAAACCTGGTCAAGAGTCACACTGAGCCTTTCATAGAAGTTCAGTGTTTGCTACAGTGTCTTTTGTGAAAAGGACCTACACTCCTGTTATTTGCTGTGTGTACGTTCTCGTATTTACTTGGGACCATTCTGCAACATTGAAAGACATTGTTGTAGACATTTTATTGACGGCCATTTCAGGTAGTCTTGTCCATATACAAGCAGTCGCCATGGGTTATTGTAATGTGATTTCTTAGAAAGAAAAATAGGAGGTGGGGTTTATATAATGTACCTTGAAGGTGTGCCTTGTATTTGTTAAACGTCATTGTTTACTTGAGTGAAATTGCATTTTCTTTTTTAGGATTGTCATTGACGATTGTTTTCTCAGCAGATCATCAAGTTGTACCATGTGCGTTGGGGATTTTTTGGGGGGTACAGGTCTACAAAATGAAGCTACTTCTTATGCACTGTCCTTGTCTCCAGAGGTCTTTGCTGTTCATTGAACTCCACATGTGTGGTTGTTGACGCAGGACAAAAACCTATTGTTCACTATGAGGTCCACTCACTGAACATTTTAGGTTGGAGATATATGTTAAAATGATGGACGGAACACAAGCTTGGTGGAAGAGTGCATGGATGTCATAGTCCTAAGAGTTCAAAGTAATCACATAACAATAGAGTATGTTAAAGCTCATTTAAATTACAAAGGCTTTGAATGATTTTGATGGTTGATGTAGAACTTGCTGATTTTCACATGAAAGGTTGTTCTGGCTGTTTCACCTATACAGTAAAGTTGAAGTCTATTTAACTCTTGTTGTCCTCAGTCTATTGCTTTGGTGCTTTGGGAGATTACAACAAGGACAGGCTTAGAAGTAAATTCTTTATTTGAAGATGAATGCTTGCCTTTTGTAGACCTGTACTTTTTTGTGACGCTGATGTGCTGTGGGAGGGCTCAGGACTAGAAGTCTGAGCTCACTTTCACCGGCCGCCCAACTTGTGTTCTGCTCTAAACTCCCATTGTTCTCTCGGCTTCTCTCCCTTGGTGTGTGTCGTCTCTGGAATCTGATTTATAGTGGGTGAGGTAACGTACGTGGATCACTTAATGGACGCAGAAGGCAAATCAAGGGTAAGTGCAAATACATATAAATAAAAAATATATGAATTATCCCAGACACACTTGTTCGTCTGGTTTGGTTACTTTTTTCATTGCTGGTAAAGATTTGGAGTGATGAGGTGTTGACATGCTGATGGCGTGTTCTATGTGGTGTCATGTGTAGCAATGACGTGAGGTCACCTGCGAGTTGATGGTCTTAATACTGGACTTCAACTGTCTCTGTAGTCAATCCCTTCGGATTGTAGTAGCTGCCATGTCCTTTTATGGTTGTTGGTTTTTGTATGAACTAATGGGTTAAAGTATGATGCTGTTATATGCGTTAAGATGGTTGTGAAACGGTTGATGCACAACTGTTCTGAATTGCTATTTCCAATATCTTAGTTGTGGAAATCCTTTCTGTGGGTTTCTGCCTGTTGGGGTGTTGGATAAAAATTAATTAGACCTGGCCTGTTTTGTGTTGACACATTGAATCCAAAATTGGCAAGGATTTGATAATTGTTTTTTTTTAACACTTGATCACCATGCATGTATGTTCAATACTTTGTGTTGAAACATCTACACCATTATAACACTATTAATTAAAAAAATTCTCTCTACTCTCTGTTCTGATATCTTCAATCAACCAAGGGTTGTGCGTAAGTAGTACATTTTGAGTTGATTGATTTATGTGTTTTATCAACACCGGTTGCTAACGACTTGCTTTGTGCTATAGTGTTGTTGAGTTTAAGACTGAGGAACTGATGAAAAAAGCCGTGGAGAAAGTCAACAAGCTAAACCTTAATGGACGACCCCTTAAAGTGAAACCGGTGAGTGAAGACACACCCCAAACATTGGGCTGCGCATTAATGCTAGGGATACCAGGGCACCCAAATCAATTCAGTACTAACTTTGAATGTGTGTTTTTCTTAGGACCCTGATGGAGTTATTGCACAAAGGGAAGTCAACAAAATCCAAGGAGGCCCTCCTGGACCCATGGGCAATATGGGCAACATGGGCAACATGGGAAGGATGGACAGAATGGACAGAATGGATCGCATGGATCGCATGGGCATGGACCGGATGAACATGGACCGGATGAACATGGACCGCATGGAACCTATGGGACCTGGGCCAAATGGCTCAATGGTCAACATTCCTGCCAGCCTCATGAACAACCCTAACATCCCCACTGAAATCATTCATGGTCTGCAGGCTGGAAGAATTGGCAACAGTATCTTTGTGGCTAATGTAAGGCTTATTTTAAAATAAAAATTCATGCCAGTTGTATATGACTCACAATTATTTTTTGTTTACAGCTTGACTACAAAGTGGGCTGGAAAAAGCTCAAGGAAGTCTTCTCGATGGCAGGTGTGGTAGTTAGAGCTGACATTCTGGAAGACAAAGAAGGGAAGAGCCGTGGAATGGGCACAGTAACATTTGAAATGCCCCTGGAAGCTGTTCAAGCCGTCTCTATGTTTAATGGGCAAATGCTATTCAACAGAGTCATGCATGTTAAATTGGATGAGAAGTCTATGCCAAAAGACATGGGACCACCTGAGAGACCTCCAGCTCTTCCTCGTAGGAACATTTTTTTTGCTTCTGTTTCAAATATTGCTGTAGTTAAAAAAAAAAAAAAAAAATGTTTTTAACGTGGCTTTTTTTGTATATAGGCGGTCTGAGTGGGATTGGCTTGGGCCTGGGACCAGGAGGCCAGCCAATTGATGCTACACAGCTTAACAGAGGCGGTGGAGGAATGGGAAACATGGGCCCTGGAGGTAACATTATTATTTAGTACCAGTAGTCTTTTTCACTCTTGTTTAGAACATTACAGGCTAAGGCTTATTTGTTTCTGTAGGTATGGACGGTATGGGCATGGGCAACATGGGAGGTCGCATGGGAGGAGGTACGTATAACTGCAGAACTGCCTTTTGAATTTGACAACCACTATTTTTTTGTGAACTTAAAGCTGCAGTACCTGATATTTTTACTTTATGTATTTGAGCAAAAATAATTGGTCAATAGTACAACATTTCAGGGAGACTTTGAGTCCCTCTGTCTGCTGTATTATAAGGGTTTTTATTTTGGAGCACAGGGACACTTCACACACAGTACATGAGCTCTCAGATTGGTTGAAATATTGTTTATTTATCAAGAACTAGAATCTGGAATAATGAGAGGGAGCTGTTTTATTTTTAAATTTACAGCTTATTCATAGCAGATTTTAGTTCTGCACAAAATCAGATACTGCAACTTTAAATCAACTATCTTGTATTTTTGCATTTTTTACATTATTTCCTTGTTTTTAGGAATGGACAGCTTTGGAGGAATGAACAGCATGGAGCGCTTTGGTTCTTCAGGGATGGGCAGAATGAATGGTAAGAACATGGGTGTTATCCTCTGAAGCAGACGTGAACCTACTCACGTTTTGCTGATGTTTCTAATGGTTTAATCTCTTGCATTGTTAGAGATGGATCGAGGTGCTTTTGACAGGGACTTTGGTCGAAATGAAATGGGCATGTCTCGCAAAAATTTGGGTGACTCCTTTGAAAGAGGAATGGGTTGGTATTTTTCGGAGTTTTGTTAAATTTGTTTCTGACAAACCGCTTTGTCAGGCCTGAATGCACCGAGTGATGTGTCAGTGCAAACATTAGTTATTGTTTATTAATAGTTTTCTTTTTGTTTCAACAGGTAATTCTCTGAGCATTGATCGCATGAGCTCTGGAATGGACCGTCTGGGAAGCAGCATGGATCGGATGTCTGGGATGGGAATGGATAGAATGGATCGTCTCTCGGATCTGGACAGGCTTGGCTCTGGCTTCGATCGCATGGGCTCTGGGATGGACCGTCTGGGACCCAGTATGGATCGCCTTGGACCAAGTCTGGACCGCATGGGTTCCAGCATGGATCGCCTTGGCCCATCTGGATTTGATCGTTTGGGGTCATCAGGCCTTGATCGTATGGGGTCCAGCCTGGATTTTGGCTCTGCGATGGGCCTGGATCGCATGAGTAACACAAGCCTCGACAGAATGGGCAGCAGCTTCGATCGGATGGGGTCTGCAGGAGGCCTAGACCGCTTCCCGTCTGGAGGACTGGACCGCTTGGGCTCTGGCATGGATCCCATCCATGCCAGATCTGGTAGTGTTGGTCAGTTTGATCGCTCCTCCGACATGGATCGTGGATTTGGAGGAAACTCCTTCAGTGGAGCTGGGTCATCTGCTCCTGGATCCGGTGGTGGCAACACAAGAGGATGCCAGATCTTTGTTCGCAATGTAAGTTTACTCAACCTTTTTCATGTTATGTAGAGAATTCACTTTTTTTTTTTAAAGATGTGCTCTATAAAAAAATGTATATATTTTTCAGCTGCCCTTTGACTTCACATGGAAGATGCTTAAGGATACTTTTAATACTTGTGGTAAGATAATGATTGGCGATTGTAAGCTTATCATTGCATTTGTAGTATGTCTCTTAACATTTGATTGTTTGTAGGTGCTGTCCAGTATGCTGATATTAAGCTGGAGAACGGCAAATCCAAGGGTTGTGGAGTGGTACGTTTTGACAGCCCTGAGTCTGCGGAGCGTGCCTGCCGGACCATGAACGGCTACAGACTGAACGGCAGAGAAATTGATGTTAGGATGGACAGAAATGCATAAGTTATTTGTTTCATCTGACACTTATTCAAATATTTGGCTCTGTTGCATAAACCGCCCGTAATGTTTATTTTCCTTTAGTTAGTTTTGGGCTTTGTAACTGTACAATGTTTTATTTGTTTGTATTTTAGTTCTTTAATTTTTTAGCGACAAGTTTTAAAAGTTGGTTTCTGTCATGCTTCACCTGCCTATACTTTTGTTGGAGGTGTTTTGATAAATAAAACGTGATAAACTAAGTTGTGTTTTACTATCTTATACATTTGATAATGGTAAATAAAATACTTATTAAAAAAAAAAAACTAATAAAAAAATAAAAGGAAAAAAATAACTTATAAACGAATTAAAAAAAATAAGAAACGAAAACACTTAAATGGGATAATAAAAACATACATTTACTTTATTTCGGTTCACTATAAACGTTACTAGCTCAAGTGTTTCCTGTAATAAAAACATACATTTACTTTATTTCGGTGCACTATAAACGTTACTAGCTCAAGTGTTTCCTGTTGGGCATGGAAGGTCAGCACCGGAAGAAGGTCATGTACTACATTCAAGATGGCGGCTCCCTTGTGTCGGTGTAATCAGGTGGGTGCTAGTGTAAACATGTAACTTCAAACAAATCAGTAAGTTGGTTATTTAACCCACTCGCATTCCGGGTGTCTACATATTGTCCTTTTGTCTCAACGAGCTACCCGGAGCGCTGCACACAGCATTTGTTAGTGAAGTTAGCGTTCAACCTCCATAGCATCAAAATGTTCGTAAACGTATCGATCAAATTGTTTAGAGAGGATTTTTAGTCCAAAACGGTCAATTAATAAAAATAAATATGCAGCGGTCATTTACCCTGGTTTAAAGATAGTTTCTTCTTGTGTCCAGTTGTGTTTAACAAAAAGATTAGCAGCATTCCGGTTGTCCACCCTGCCTCCTTATAACAGACGCGATGTGTTCAGGATATCTGACCTGCCCAGAAAGTCGTTACAGGTAGGCTACCAGACTCATCAGAATGCTCTTACTCTGTTGTTTTGTGTACTAAATTCGGCCCTGATCCTAATCTTTTTAAGTCTTTAAGTAACTTTTGTTTTTGGTTTTTCGTTTGTGCGTCCCAGCCGTTCCATCTCCAAATTAGGTGCTTGTCAGCTGATAGAGGAGGTGGGAGAAAGGGCTTCCTTGGAGAACTTCTGGACAACATCAGGCAGGAGCTAAACAAAAACAAAGAAATGAAAGATAATATAAAGAAGTTCCGTGAAGAGGCCAAAAAACTGGAGGAATCAGATGCACTGCAACAAGCCCGGAGAAAATATGTTAGTATTATGTTTAATATTGTTATTAATACATTTAAGGGTTGTAATGCATTTTCTGCTCTGTCTTAAGAAAACTATAGAATCCGAGACAGTGAAAACATCTGAAGTTCTTCGAAAGAAATTGGGGAACATCACTGAAACTGTAAAAGAGGTACATTTTCAGGCTTTTCCATTTGACCTGTGGTGTGTGGTGTAACTCTTTCTGTGAAGCCCTCTGAGGTAACTTTATTGTGATATAGGGCTATATAAATAAAACTGAATTGAATTAACATATTCATCCCATATTAATAGTATTAATGTGCCTAGGGGTTAGAAGAGGTCAGTAGAACAGACATTGGGAAGAAAATCAAGGAAGGAGTGGAGGAAGCTGCCAAAACAGCAAAGACCTCGGCTGAAACTGTCTCCAAGAGTGGGGAGAAGTTGGGAAAGACCAGTGCTTTCAGGGCAATCTCTCAGGTATGCACTCATTGGTGTCAAGTAATGACTGATAATGGTTTGGTTTTCTTAGCAGACTATTCAGTTATTTTAATAATTTCTTCACACAATATAGGGCATGGAGAGTGTGAAGAGAGAGATTGGTGATATGGGCCACACTGGTCCATATCGGCCTCCACCGAAACTCCGTAAAAGGACTGAGTTTTCATTCAAAGGGACAGGGGATGAGGGAAAGGTCTTTGAAGCCAATGAGTATGAGATCCAATTTTCCCTTTGAAATACATCTAGATTTTGGCCCAAATTGATTTAACTAACGATGACATCCTAACGATGCTCTTATTGACAGAGAAGCTACGGGACTGGTTCTCCATAAGGACTCAAAGTGGTACCAGCAGTGGAAGGACTTTAAAGACAACAATGCAGTGTTTAACAGTAAGGATTTATGAAGCTATTTGCAATTGAAATGACAGTTATCTGTAACGCTTTAGTAAGTATTTATATGGATTAATAAGCATTAATATATTTTATAAGACATTTATTAACAAGTATAGATACATTTTAAGTGCTGATAAGCCATTAACAAAACTAAACTTGTATGTTAATAATCAGTGTTAATAGACAACTTGTAATGTACATTAATTATTAATGCATTTTTAAGCGATCTAACTGTTAAATATCTCATAAAGGCTTATAAACACATACTTAATGCTTTATAAATGGTTTATTAATGCACCTTATTATAAAGGGTTACCCAGTTATCTTTATCTTACCTTCATATGTATTTTCCCAGGATTCTTTGAGATGAAGATGAAGTACGATGAGAGCGACAATGCTATTGTTAGAGCTACTCGAGCAGTCACAGATAAAATGACAGATGTTATTGGTAAGATACTTCTGGACCTACAATACTGGTAACATTACAATTTAAATGTGGATTGACCATATGTGTTTGTGTAGGGGGATTGTTCTCCAAGACTGAGATGTCAGAAGTGCTAACAGAGATTTTGAAGGTGGACCCAAACTTTGATAAAGACACTTTTCTTAAGCAATGTGAACGAGACATTATTCCCAATATACTTGAGGTGAGACAACTTTACATTGTTTCATGAGAAGAAAGCATTGAAGTGTTTTAGTGTAATCATTTAAATGATGTTTTGACTCATTATAGGCCATGATCAGAGGGGAGTTAGAGATTCTTAAGGACTGGTGTTATGAAGCAGTAGGTGTTCTTTTTTGTAATCTTTTATTAAATTATCAAGTTAATTAATGAATGATGTTGAGATTGTTCTTGTGGGGATTGTAGACATACAGCCAGCTGGCTCACCCTGTTCAACAGGCCAAAGCTATGGGACTTCAGTTCCACTCAAAGATCCTGGACATTGACAATATTGATGTAAGTTGATCCGGACACATTGTCCATTCGTTTTGCAGCAGTACCAGTAATGCTGAAACTAGAAAAGTCAAGTCAATAGAAAATTAAGTTTGACAAATAGTGAAGACTCTATTAATTATGTTTATGGATAATTCATGTAGTGCATTGTTTTCCAGCTGGCCATGGGAAAGATGATGGACCAGGGTCCAGTGCTGATCATCACCTTCCAGGCGCAGTTAGTCATGGTTATTCGAAACACCAAAGGAGATGTTGTAGAGGGTGACCCAGTGAGTCCACACATGAAGATTAAAGATCATTTAAATGCTTTTATATAAAGAAAAATACATTTTAGATCAATATTTATAGATGATTTTGGAATATCTAACACATTTGCCTTCTTTTCTAAAGGAAAAGGTGCTCAGGATGATGTACGTTTGGGCTTTGTGTCGTGACCAGGAGGAGCTGAACCCATACGCTGCCTGGCGACTACTGGACATCTCTGCCTCAAGCACAGAACAGATTTTGTAACACAACAACAGTCACACAAATGTATCACACAGGGAGACTGAGATGTACCTCAGAAGTCTGGATGGGTGTGCATAAGATGTACATTTGGGAACTGGGCTAAGACTGATGGGTCAACACTGTGGTGTGCCAAGTGCTTCGCTGACATGTTGGTTTACCACAAACCCAGACAGTTAGCCTTGGGTTTCAATAGGGGGCAGTAGAACACCAAAAGTGCCTGAATACCTGTTGTGCATAGAGTACAGTGACAGTTTATTTTGCATTACAACTGGTTTGAATTCAGTGCACAAAATGAGGTTGTTGGAGTGACAGTATTGCAAAAAGGTGATGCTATTTCCCAGGAGCTCGTGTAGGGCTTCAGTCTGGGAGATTGTATTAGCCAAGGGCTCTTTTATGATTCCTGTCTGTGAGTGGGGCAAAATAAATGTGTAAAAGAAAAAACACACACACATCCCTTGCACAATCATACCTTTTGTTAAATAAATTTATATAGATTTTAACCTGCCATATTTCTTAATTTTATTACATTTACCAAAACTCTAGGGTTAGCTTGCTGGGTGTGATGGAGGTGAGATGGTAGCCTTCATGCTGTGAATCTCTGCATGTGTCCCTCTGTCTGTCCGCCCGGGCTCTAGTAAAGTGTCTGTCCAAGGCTGTCGTAATGATAGATTTTCTCAGTGGTGGAGCTGTGCTGACTTTGCAGCTCCTGTATAGTATCCGTATCTCAAAGGCATTTTCTCACGCAGCTATCTCTCAGGTATTTATGCCAGGCTCAGTGGACAGTCACTGAAATATTAATGGCTAACAAAAAAGATACACAAACAAAAAACAGATTCCACGACATACTGTTTGAACTGAGTGATAGCAAGGAGGTTGTGGGTTTGACCTTCAGGCTGGGTATCGCAATCTTTCTGCATATCCTCCCTATGTTACAATGTGTACTCTCTGGATTTGAATAAGAATTAGTCACTTTAAATATGTGAGCAATGGGTTTGTCCTTTAGTGTATGCCAGTGTCAGCCCTGCAACTATCCTGGACACTTTCCAGGGTGTATCCTGCCTAAGGACCATAGTTGCTGCTATAGGCTCCAGTCACCCGCAACTCTAAAGTTAAATCAATAGTAGTGGCCTGGATTTTTAGTCAGTTGTGTATGTATGTATTTATTTCACTAAAATAACATCTTGGTAAACCAGTCTTTGAGAAATTTTGATTTTGAAAATTGATAGTCTATGTATTTGTTGGCTGCTTCTGAAATTCTAGTCAACCAAACTAAAAAGTGCGTGTAAGGAATCAGGTGTATCTGGGTGCCATACATTCACATACACTTACCTTAATCCGCAAACTCACTTACAGGAGTGGAGTTGGGTCAAGTCCAAAGTAAGTAGGGCAGAAGTGTCACATAGACTTTGTCACATGATGTTGAGTGGTGTCCCACAGTGGGCTGGGTGCAGGTTGGCAGCAACAGCAGGGCTCACAAGCTGAGTGACGATAGCTTGAGAAGAACAGATATATCACCCCATAACGGTAACTTTTTTTGCGGGGGGGTGCATTGCCAAATTTAATAAAACATAAATCAAGAAACAAAACATGACAGTGACTCTTCCTTTTAGCTTCACAAAAGAAAATTGCAGACGTCAAGTGCTCTTTCCTGTCAGCCATCTCTTTATTGAACATCCGCTCCAGTTCCTTGTTCCCTGTCATGTGTCTGATGGCCCATTAACAATGTACTATACTGTCCTTGAGCTACCCATGCACCAGCTCCTTAAGGATCATTTGATCAGCATTATGCTTTTTAATTAGAATACTTTCGATATTGTAGGTCAACTTAATGCATATATTAGATAGTAGAGTTTATGCACCAAATGTTTTTTCCTAACACGACATGGCATTCTTCCTTGTTGATCTGACTTGGGCTTTCTATGGAAAATGATCCAGTCTGTTGATGGGTGCTCATGTACAGGTACTTTCTCACCCACATTGAAGGAGACACTAGGACATTGGGCCGTTGAGTTTACATTCATATGTTTTGACTTAAACCGTAATTTAATTGCATTTTCTGGAAACTTTCTTTCAAAATCACTGGAAAAGTCCTATAATATTTTGTATGTCAGTACTGTGTTAAAATAATAGAACTGAAATGTATACTTTTAATTTGCAAATAGTTAAATAAGGTTCTTTTTCAAAATACAGCTTTCAAATGTCAACGGATAGCTTAACATCCCAAATGATGTGCTCCCGCTAACGTGTGCTTATGTTGGTTTGTTAAACTGTTGATCAAAGATGAATTATCAGTTACGTCCTCAGACCTTAGTGTTTGTTGTCACAGGACACAGGACTGTTTTTGAAAAGGTCTTTGTAAGGTGTTGTTTTTGGGGCACACAGTTTTTCCTTCAAAGGTTATCCTCTCCATCTCTTCATAACGTTCGATAGACAGTGTTCGGGATCTCATTTTGCGTTGCCATGTGCCGTGTTGAAAGGGCGGCGGTCAACATATCCTTATCTCATTTTCATATATTCCTCCAATCCCATAAGATCAGCTCAAGATATCACAGACTTCACAGGAAGCAGGCGGGAATATGTGTTATGAAGTAATATCTTTACCTTTAATAAAAGCAGAAAGATCCAGCACCAGATCACACTTGCTTACAATTGTAAATATGTAACAAAACAAGCAGGAAATTACATGGAGGTCTAGTAGTGCTATCTCAGCAGTGATGTGTCCAAAGAGTGCTCGAACCAGCCCCTTTGCACAATGTAGGACCTGCAGGGCTCTGCGTACGTGCTGGAACGACAGGGAACAATATTATAGCAGAAAGCCAGGAGGATGTCAGTGATGTGTGGGTGTGCATGCTCCTCAGCTGCTCAGACTCCTCTGCTTAGGCACACATGGGTCAGTCCAGGTCAGGAACAGGACATTATTTTAGTTTCTGTGTAAATCAATTGTAGAAACACATGTTCTCTCTCTCTATAATCACATTACCATAACTTGGCATCCTCTTCTTTCCTTTTGGCTTCTCCCTGGTCGCCACAGCAAATTGTCTGCCTCCCGTAGTGTGTCATTATCACATTTATCTCACTAATTGGGCAGATCATTAGGTACACCTATTCATCTGCTTGTTAAGCGGAAAAAAATCATTTGAATCCTGCTCCAATCTGTGCACACTTCACTCACTCACATTTTCTATGAACGTGGTTTTTGGCAAGTAATAGCTGCCATGTCTCTATAAGTCTGCCCCTGGGCAGCTGTGGCTACCAAAGTAGTTTACCACCACCAGTGTGTGACTGTGGTAGGACTTAATAATATAGTCAATTGTAAGCACACTGACACAACCTTGAGGCCTTGCAAATAAATAATAAATAAATCGAATCTATTATTGTCATTTATGTGTTGCTGAAGGTGGTGATAATGACTTATAATAAGGAATATACTAAAACAATGACAATTATGAAGGAAGATTGTAACTATCAAGTTTCGTAGTCTTAAATTTGACATTTTTTAAATTTCACAGATTAGCCACAAAGATCCTAACCGTATACCCCCCCTACCACGCCCGCCCTTGCCTTCTCTACCCCAGACACCATCAGAGAGCCTATCCTAATTGCAACAAGCAGATTCTTTATGAGAACAGTGATTCTGCTGAGAGGAGGAAAAACAATGGAACTAAATGCTGTTTCTATTGATCTGCCAGTGTCGCTGTCCTCCCCCACCAGCCCGGCCCTGTTTACCATTCCCGTTCAAAAAGGCCCGACGTGTCAGAAGATTTACTGTCCTTGGTGGCCCTACTATAGCCTTTTTAGGATGAATTGCAGTAGATGACCAGAGTGAGGTTGTAAATCTAGGCTCCAGCTATAGGCAAACATGTGCCTGGAGAAACATCAAATTAAGCCATTAGAGTCTGGGCCATCAATGGGGCAGACATAGGAAAAATGTGCAATAAGCAGGCTACAGTGTGTGCCACAAAGAAGTAAAAACTACATTTTTGATTATTGTTATGGCTTCTCTGACAGCCAGAATATTTGAAAATGCCAAAAGGGTGTGGTATCATTTACGCTGTCAATATTTTGTAATTAATTAATTTGTTATGAAATATAATTAGATTAGGTTACTGGTTTGTAATATTCCCCAATTTACAGCCTTCTACCAATGCATTTTATAACTATCTGTTTTTTAATTTGGTTACATGGTTATAATAACTACACTCTATTTCGCATTAGTAAAGTATTAGTAACCTGGTAACTGATCATTTACAATGCATTGCTTCAACATTAATAAACATTTAATTCCTAAGTTATAACCTCAAGTAAATCAGCTCAAGTGTAATGCATTCAACTGATCTAAAACGTTTCAGTTTTTACGAGAAAAGTAATTGTAAATTTATACATTTATGTTTTACAAGTGAAATAGTTTCTGTTTTTATGAGTAAACGTATTTTAGTCCAAACGACAGACTTTTACTCAATGCATTACACTTCCGTACACATTTGTGAAGATCTGTGTTAATTAAGTATCTAGAAACTGCTTATTCCATATAAAATATTGTTAATTACATATTTATTAATGCTTTCCATCCATCTTCTTCCGCTTATCTCTCTAATCGCTTAATTCTCCCCAGACACTTCCTCCAGCTCTTCCGGGGGAATCCAAGACGTTCCCAGGCCAGCCGAGAGTCATATACCTCCCGGTGGGACATGCCCAGTACACCTCCTGATTTTATTAATGCTTTATTACTGCTGAATTGAGATGAGCTATTCTAAAGTCTTAGTATTTCTTTTTATTTCTTTTTTCTGGTTTGGTCATGCTTTTACCATAAAATGTCTCTTTTGAACATAAATTCACACCCACATTTTATAGGCTCTGTAATAGCCGTTAGATAATTGACTTCTATGGTAAATCTCTCAGTGGGTTGGACCATAGCTCTGTGGATAATCAACAGGTGGTTGTAGTTCACAGCCTCCATTACACACTGACCCCTTACACTTTAGACTGAATGTTACCGTGATGACTCACATGTGCCATGATTCTTATATGGGTCCCCACTTTGTCACGTCTTTAACTGTGCTGACAGCTAATCTATGAGACTAAATCAGAACAGAGTAGGGGCCAAACAGGGGCAACTGGGGTGGTTAGCAAGTGCTGACTGTCCCACACAAATAAGTCTAATACACCAGGATGCTTAGGTCACCCATCCAAGCACTTACACTGGCTAAGGTGTTTGTTGGTTGCTATAGTTTCCTGATAGTTTTATGATTAAGTGCTTAGCTGAAGTTGCTATCACAGGTGTCAAAATTGTATTGTACCAGAATAATCTAGTCCGATATGTTCTGTTATGAATGGGGTGCTAACCAATTAAGGTGCTTGTTTTTCCCCAACTGAGTTTTAACCCTAGTGTGGTCCTAGTGGCCAACTCCTTACAGGCATTCTCAATTGTTTTGTCCCTCATAAGAATCACTTCTTGATGTAGTCTGGAGGTTTTGTTAAAATATGCTTCGCAATAGAAGTGGATAGCAACATCAAGTCACATTTTGTTGGGATACCATTTTGACCAACAGTGGTCGAGTTTGTGAGTGGCTTGGTAAGTCCATTTGAAATCTGATGTTGCTGGACATATAGGCCAGGGAAGGTACTAAGGTAAAATAAGTATTATTACCAACTTTAACCAGATCAGACTGTCAATTAAGCATTTTCTTTCAAGTCTTTAGGTGACTTCCAGATTACAGCTTTAGATTCAAGACTAGATTCTTGAATCTAAAGCTGTAATCTGGAAGTCACCTAAAATAAGACTTGAAAGAAAATGCTTAATTGACAGTCTGATCTGGTTAAAGTTGGTAATAATACTTATTTTACCTTAGTACCTTCTTGAATCTAGTCTTGAATCAGCGCAGCTTGAATCTAGTCTGCATCAGCGCAGGAAACTGATCAAAAGCTTCCGATCGTCCACAGAGAAAAGCAGAGGTCAGTGTTAGACATTCATTTGAGCCTTAATCCCTGAGAGCGCAGGTTTATCGGCGGCCCTCTGTGTATCTTTTCTCTCTCATCGTCTGCCAGTGTGAAAGGGCCATGGTTGGTTTGCTCTCATCTTTCCGTCAGCTTGACAGCTAGATGAGGTGGTGAATAAAGGAGTTCTGTCTTTTTCTCATCAATAGTTATCAAGGTCAGGGTCAGGAAGACAGACAGACAGACAGACAGACAGACAGGCAGGCAGGCAGGCAGGAGGTGATTTATTCAGAAAAGCCAGAGGGTGGAGCGTGAAGCAGAGAGAGTACAGAACGGTGACTGCATACAATAAGGACGGCATCTCAAACCTGAAACAAGAGATCAAAATGTGTGAAGATGTGAGCGCCCCAGTCAGCTGCTTCTCAGTATTGATAGATTGAGGAGAGTGAGACAGTTCTGTTGTTGAGGGGGTAAAAGAGTGGGATGGTTCTGCTGTTGAGGTGGTGATGGAGGACTGTGAGATGATTCTGCTACTGACTCTATTTTTTTTTTTTACATCATATAACCAGATATTTTTGCCAAACATAAATCATTAGCGATAATTAAGTGTTTAATAATTGTGCTCTGAGGTGTTTTTTACAGTCCCTTGCCACTTCACATACAAAGCTGACATAGATAATCTGCCATTCTGGTCTCAGGAGGCACTCGGCTAATCATGCCTCTAGGAATAATTCATTTAAAAGTCATTCATAAGTCATTTCAAAGCAATGCATGAATTATATTTTTTCTAAATTAATATAAATGCAAGGAAGAGTTGCACAAAAACATTCTCTTCATTTTGATGGTCATTTGTGAAGTTTGTTCTGAACATAGAGTTGCTTCTATGTGAAGCATTAGTCACACAGGTGTACATCATAAAGTAGCCACTGAGTGTATTTTGGCCACATTGTCCACCATGAATAAATGCCCTGTCAGATAGTTGCCCTGACAGCTTCGTCCCTGGTTGTCTGAATAAATAGAGGCATTAGCAGCTTTGTCACAGCAGTGATGCAGCTCAAGCTTACTGGCCTGTGAAATATGCTGCATGGTAGTGTCCAGGGCGTCTCTCCTCGTGCTGTGATGAATAGCTTACATTCGATTGTAAAGAATGTTAAAGTCAGATTTCTTGTTGGATAGTGCACACAGGACAGTAGGAGAGGAAGAAGGATGTAGGGTAGAGAGATCAAATATACAAAGAGAGAACATTAAATCGTACCAAAAAAAATACTGCAAACCAGCCCAAACTCGCTTTTTTCAACCCTGGGTTTCTAGTGACTGATGAACAGAGCTAGAGCAGTTTTCAATTTTTAATGAGTTCTCTTTAGGCCTCAGCTCTAGGTCTGGTCTCTCTCTCTCTCTGCATGTGTGTGTGTGTGTGTGTGTGTGTACGTGCTGTTTTTCTTTTTGCCTGACTTCACACAGTTTAGAATTGTACCCATGACCTGTAAACACATTGGATGCTCAGTCATTGAAGGTTGCCCGCATCGAGATAGCATTTCCATTTTCATATCCTACTGACTTTTATCAAATGCAGTATATTTGACTTCCGTGTTGATGTTTTGACACTGTCACAGCAAAGATGTTTTGAGAGACTTTGTGTCTGTTATTTGAGTCCAAGTAGGTCCTGCCTCAGTGACTGCTACTGGCCATGTACAGCGACATTCCTGACCAGAGCGAAAGAGAAACACCACAAAAAAATAAAAAATATAGGTACAAACTGTGGAGTGACAATCTAAAGAGTCTCAGCCATTGAACAAATAGAAATAGAGCTCTGTCTGCTAGAGCTTCTTCTGTCTTGGTTTTATCATGGCTCCCATCCGTCATGTGACTCATATATGTTTGTCAGATTTGTCAGCTTCAGAATATAAATTACTTTAGGTGTTAATTATGAGACAAAAGTTCATTATTTTGGCATGTTTATAATTACCATCTGGCTGATTTCGCTTATAATTTTATGGAAATATACTGTATGTTCCCATTAATTAACTAGGCCCATGCTGTCATACGCGAAGGTGTATATCGGAGGCCACAACTGCTATGGCACCTTAATCAGACATTGTGTGATTTTTAAGGGTTTTAATATTGTTAACAAGCAATTAAGAGGCCCCGCCCCCAAACCATGACAAACATGGGAAGGGCCTGTTTGAATTGTTATATCAGCGAAACGACAATATTATGGAATCCCGTGTCCGCAGATTGTACGTGTGAATGCAATAACTCAAAAACAAAATGCCGGATCAGTTTCAACTGTTGCACACAGGTACATACCATAACGACGCCAAACTGGATTGAGTTTGGTACTTCTACGATTAATGACAATTAAATAATTAACGAATTAATGCCCTGAAGCACTTTAATTGAGCCAATAATCCTGCTGAACATAAGCGAAATTGCATGAATTTTGGCACATTGATCCAGGCAATTTATATATTTAATGTACATAGGCACATTACAGAGGTTAACTAAAGACTGCCTCTATAGCGCCCCCATGTTTATGACCTCTGTCCAATGTCCCGGACACACTTACTTTGGCAGAGAGCAATGAAACTTGGTGGAGTTATTCTCCACAGTGTACCCAACATAAAATATTAAAAATATTCTTCAGCAGTAGTTGAAATAGTAAAACCCCTTAGTAATGAAGGTGAACATGGAACTAAATAAATCTCATGTTTTCTCTCAGAAAAGTATTGTAGTCCTGTTCAGTGGTGGTCAGTAAAGAGTCTGGATAAACAAAAGTCTGTAAATAATGTTACCTTTTTGAAGAAATCATCGAGTGAAGCTCAATGTGAAGGTTGTTCAACAATGCAAAATTGATGTTAAATATAATCTGTTTTTAAGGTACTGGCGTGTAAAGTTATAAAACATGGCCGGTATAATTCATTTGTATTGACTTGACAAATGAAAATGCTTGTTGTAAGGGGATTTTCTCTCATTCATTGTTCATTGTTTTTCTTGGTAAAACGCACGAAGAGAGCCTGGCGGAAATGGAGGTGGGGTGCTTTGGAAACAAAAGCCTGAAGACAAATATGAGCATCTTGTTGGACTCTCGCTCGTAATTGTGTCTACTATTTATTTACTGCCTGTGTGCCTGCTTATTGTAAATAATTTATTAAATTATTGGTACACGGACACTTTAAGGTGCACTATAGACCCTTTAAGGTGCACTATAGACTTTTTAAGTTGCACTATAGACCCTTTCAACATTTGTAAACAGAACGTTTTAAATTCCGGAATGGAAGCAACTGGAGGCAAGACCATAATATATTTCAATGGAGAAATTAGTATTAGCCTCAAACTATTGCAAATGAAGATGGTTTTGATAAATGAGGACCACTCTGCTACATGTAGGTGATGTCAGAGCCTGGTTAGGAAACATTAGTGAATTCTACCTCACATTGTATGTTTATTTAGTAGGTCATCGGCACTGACTGAAATGCTCAAGTCTAACACAACACCGACGCATGTCTACTCTCAATCTGTCTACAGCACTGTTAAGGTTACTGTCAAAGTTAGGACGAAAGCAGATGTTCTGTTTATAATTTTGATTCCATAGATATTGTGATATTAATATAGTCCATCCAGTTGGAACTGTTCCTCTCAACAGAAAGACTTCAACATATTTGTTCCTACAGCCAACATAAAGTGCTATTTAGGTCTTACACTTGTAAATAGTACTAATATTAAAGAATCATTTTACCTATTTAAAAAAAAAAACTCAAATAAATCTGAATGTTAAAGCTGCTCACTGCCGTGCTGTCTAAGCAGGAAGAAACAACAAAGTTCTGTTCAACCTCTTATCAGACCTCAGGCCATGGCCTTGTACCAGCTGTACTTTATATATCTGTAAAGTAGCTGTTCTGAGACAAGAAACTCTGAATTAACAGTATATCTTACGCTATTGCATGCCATTGTCTACAGAACAGTGAAGTCTCAATATATAACCTGTTGTCAACCGCAGCATCCTACACATGAACACGATAACTCAAAAACGAATTGCCGGATCAGTTTCAACTTTTGCACACAGGTACATATCATGAAGGTGCAGGGGTCACATTTATAAAGAGGACGTACGTAACTTTCAGACCCCATTTTGTGCGTACGTGAGATTATACGCAAAGTACGTGATCTATAAAAATCAAACTTGACTTGAGAGAGTGCGCAC